>JASVEL010012798.1:0-128599 GCA_032618575.1 Nicotiana noctiflora
AGGAGTCAGCTTGTTAGTCAGTTAGCCCTCGTTAGAAAAGGGGTAGGAGGTTAAATACAAGAATGAGGCATTGAATGTTATCATCTCTAAGAAATTACATATTCTATCAATAAATTATATTCTTTTTCTTCTTCAATTCTTATTCCTCAATTCGATTCTGCACATCTATTCATTGTTCATCATCCCAGTCCTTTAGGAGTGCACTATTTGTGGTCTTCAGCGAGCATGTTACATGTTGTCATGGTTCGCATGACAAGAAGCCAAAAGTAGTTACCATCACATTCTACATCCACTGTAATTGCAATAACTAAAATGCATTTTTAGAACTATGGTTTTCTTCAAATTATTTACAAACGTTATGAAATATTCTATAACAAGGTGACTAGAAGTGGTTAGTCTATTTTTTTTAAACAAAAATAGCTAGCTTAGAAAAAGAAATGTAAATAGAATACATTGTATTTAAAAGAAAAAGGGACAGTTCGGTGCACTAAGTTTCCGCTATGCGCAGAGCTCGGGAAAGGACCAGACAACAAGGGTCTATTGTACGCAGTCTTATTTTGTATTTCCGCAAGAGAATATTTTCACGGCTTGAACTCATAAACTCCTGATCATATAGCAGCAACTTTACCAATTACGCAAAGGGTCTCCTTCAATTACACGGCATTTACTTCCTTTGAATTATGCGAATGGTTTACATTTGCTCTTCAATAATAGTTGGGATTAAATCTACCTTTCTTAGTAACAAACAAATGGGTTAGATTTCTCCTTAGCTGGCTACCACTAAGCTATTAAAAACTAGGGAAACTTACACAAATGTCCCAAATAAATCTCAATTTACCAACCTCTAACCATTAGTTATAGACTTACCAAAACTAGCCAACAAAAATTGAAAAATCAAATAATAGGGTTCTTTCTTTCAAAGAATCACATGCAAAAATCAACTTTCATATTTTTAAGCGTGATTAACAACATTAGATACAAGACGGAAAGGAAATTTCATGCACGAGGTAGCAAATAAGGTGATGAGATACAAAAATCTATACAATATTCTAAAAATCTAAAAAAAAATAAACTTTTTCAAATGGGTATACTTTAAATTCATTGAAAGTATATAGATAAGTCAATATTCAAAATTTGAGGAAGATTGGAAGTGATTTTGACTGGTTTCATATCAAAATTTGTAATTAAATCGAGATAAAAAAAGTCTTCTGCGACATGTATCACCCATGTATCTCACACACAAGTATACATGGATATACATGTGATATACAATTGATACAAATATGATATATATGTGATACACAAACGATACACAATGTGATACACATATCATCTTTTGTCAAGTTCAGCTTTTACTTCGAATTTTCAGTTCAAACCATCTCAAAACTTCACTAAATCATCTCAAAAATAAGAATCAAGCTCCTTAAATTGTGCCCAATCTATTCTAATAACACCCACTCAAAACAAAGCAAAAAATTAATATTTTTTTGCTATAAATAGCTAATTGGCTAATTTAGATAATATTAGTAATATTTTATCAATTGACCAATTTTTGTAATGAACTACTTATGAATAGACCTTATAATTTTCCTGAAAACTAATCTCCACCATTAGTGCATAGTTGAAGGGCAAATTATTGGACTATGTGGCATAGTTCAGATGCAAAGATATCCTGGAACAAATCAAGATTTTAAGAATTCTGTCGTAGAATGTCATCAGAGTTACTATTCATCATTCATTTTAAACCCCAACTAAATTAATATTAATTTGCCCAAAAAAAAACTATAAACTCCCCTACATACTACTAAGAGCCCGTTTGGATAAGCTTGTGTTAAGAATTTTAACTTTTGGCTTTTGGCTTGTTTTTGTCATATTAGCTTAAAAACAAGTGCTTAAAAGTACTTTTTTACTTTATCCAAACACTACAAAATAACTTAAAAGCTATTTTGGCTTAAAAGCACTTAAAACAAGCTAATCCAAACGGGTTCTAAATCAACCTTTGTAGCTTTGTTGAATTATCTTCAACCTTTGGGAACAAGTCCCCCTCCCCCCCAAAAAAAAAAGGGCTAAATGAAAGGTTAAAGATGACCTTTTAAGAAATCTGCATGGGATTATGTACCAAAAACATCGGCTTCTCATGTCGATCTTTCGACTTTAGTACTAGCGGAGATGAAACCAAGGTAATACTGTTCAGAGCGTGAGCTTCTGTTAATTGAAGGCGGTATAGATAATGGAATAAGTATAGCCATAATACGAGCGAGTAGATAGAAAGAAATTATCTAATTATCTTTTTCCCTCCAGCCTTGATTTCTAAGATCTGCAACACTACTTGGAAAAAAGCTAGAGTACTTTGGACAAAGAAAATTGACCAATACACCTAAACATGCCGAGGCAGGAGAAGATTAACAAGGATACAGATCAACAGAAGAAAAGATCCATAAGCTAGTAGCTATAATATACATGCCTCCCAAGAGAAAAGCGGCGAAAAAAAATACTAAATGCATGGTGAAATACAACATAAAAGAAAGATAACTTCATGTCAAGAAAATTTCAAGCACACCAGCTAACAACAAAAACCTACTTCTCAACACTGCATAGGAAAAGCTAATACCGACTCACCAAAATGAAATCATTGTCATCCAAAACTTGGACATCTCTCTCTCCTATAAAGTTTTCTCGTCCAATTTCATTAACAATTTTCACAAACTCCTCTCTCTTTGCCTTTGTAAGTGGAACGTATGGAAGGCGAAAGACTGGTCTCACAACCCCAAGTTGAGCTAAAGCAGTATTTAGAGCAATGGGATTTGGCTCATGAAACAGCCATTCCATCAAAGGCATTAGCTTTGAGTTCAAAGCAAGATTCTTCCCTCCAAACATCAGTTCTCGCATCAGACCAGGAACCAAGTTGCTGGTAACAGAAATAACTCCTGTAGCACCATAATCCCACCTTGAAACATGGCATTCGTCATCATTGCCACTCCAAACGACAATCCCATTACTTGTATACTGCTCCACCCTATCATGGCCAACACACTCTTTGACACCAGCAAGGTTAGGGCTCTTTGCCATTGTCTGAATTACACGTGGAGGGATGTCTTGACCAGTCCGTGATGGCACATTATAAACAATAGTAGGGCCCATAGGGAGCACACTTTCAAAGTGAGAAATCAAACCCTCTAAGGAGGTCTTGCCATAGTAGGGATTAATGTGAAGAGCTGCATGCATACCTACAGCAAATCCCTGTTCAGTCGCATGTATTGCTTCCCTCGTGGAGTTGCTTCCAGTGTTCCCGATGACTTTGATAGACCCCCCAAAACAATTGACTGTGTGACCAATGAGCATGATGTGTTCATCCCAGCTCATCAATTGACCTTCACCTGTAGTGCCACCAACAATCACACCCTCAGTGCCATTTTCGATTTGCAAATTTACTAACGTGTCATAAGCCTCAAGATCAAATCTGCCATCCGGTAGATATGGGGTTTTGATTGCAGTGATCAATCGAAGTGCTTTTATGTCATCTGCAAACGTCCTGCATAAGAGAAGGTTAGCTGAATTCATGTAAAAATTGTGTCTTCATGTATCTCTTACAAGGTATTTGATGCTCATATTCAATTAATAGCTGATCAATTTAGCTAAATTTACAAATTTATCTATTTCCCATGCATGTATCATCTATCGCTGCTAATAGATCAGAATAAGAAGATAATGAGCGGCCCATTTTTCTCAAAAAAGGCAATATGCCAATACCTAAGCATAAAATAGTACTAGGTAGTTCCTAACAATATTTGTTTGCAGAAGACAAACGATATGAAATTCAGAGGTGACCTCACTACAAGGCGAGGAAAAACATACCAATCACAAGAATCATTCATCAAATCACACACACACACATTGAGAGCAACAATAAAACTATGCTCAAGGCACTACCAGTGCCTTCTATTATAATCCCTTCATCCATATAATACATTTTGCTAGCTCTGAAATTGTCTACTGTGTCTTGCTATCATGGTTAACATATTACATTCGTTTTCCCACCATCTCACCTAAAACTTTCTTCAAATAGAATTAATTGTCCTTTGCTCATGCATCCCCAGTGGCCTGTGACTTGTCATATCATTTTTGCCTTTCACAACTCTGGAAATAATCATATGTTAATTGCATTTATATGTCAATAATCAGATACTTTATGTTTTCCCAAAGAAATTGTAAGCCCATTGAAGCATAAGAAAGAAAGAATCAAGCACTAGCTTAAGTATCCAGTTGCAACGTTAAGGCTATCTAGCATACACAAAAAAACAGCACCAAAAGTGGCATGAATGCAATATGCACACGCCGGTTGATGTGCACTTCAACCAGTCAACTGAGCAACACCTAATTAGATGCCATTTACCAAATCAAACCGGAATAACAAGATAACCTTTTGTGCCGAGATTACATAACCCCGAATCAACTCTATAGAAATCCCTAAGAAGCTAAAGTTGCATATTACCTATTTTTGACTTCATTACTGCGCATTGGGAGATGAAAACTTGGAATTACTGCTGCTCTCGGGGACCTCCATCTTGTAGTCCTCCTGCTCACAAACAACAGAAACAGTAATCATTTAGCAGTACATAATTTACCCCTCGACTTATCAATTTTCTGACTGTAGTAAGCTAATAAGTTGACCATCATCGGCAGAATTAAATAAACTTGACTTTCATCGGCAGAATCATATGAACTTGACTTCACAAAAGGACGATAGAGCACAAAATTAAATGAAAACGATTCTATTTTTGCTCGCTAAAGGAATTATCCCATCAGTTTGCTATATTAACAGCTTGTTTGGATGGTTGTTATCAATTGTATTGTATTTGTATTGTATTGTCATATTCTTTCACCCGAAAAATCAATTCTAACAGAATTGACGAATTCGCATCCCGCGGCATACCTCTTTGTTCCGGTAACTTCAATGCTATCTGCTACGAAATGGCAGCGACCTATAATTGATGATGACATTTTTTCTTGCCGGAGACGTAAATGGAGAGATGAAATGCGCCGACGGCGAGTGAAAGAGGAAGCGGAGGCGGAGGAAGACCGGGTAAGAGCACTTAGGTTATATGCTATTATATTCTATGTTGGAATTCATAGCAGCCCACTTTAAAATATTTTTGCTAAAATATAAAAGCCATATAAATAGAACCCACACTTTTACTAAACGACAACCTCATCATTAAGTAGGACTATGGAAATAGGGGTGTTTAGAATGGAATCGAAACCATAAACCAAATCGAAATCTAAGTTTAATTGCTATTGGTTTCGGGTTAATAGTTTAACGGACGTGAACAAATTGAAATTTTTTTTTACAACTTATCGGTTTAGGGGTGAACTATATATATATATATATATATATATATTGGCAAACGACAAAAGTCTAAACAGACGTTTAAATATTTTTTGTGGTTTGAAAAATTTACGCTAAACTATAAATATCAAAAAATAAAAAAGCTTGTATAATCAAATGATATATAGAACTTAAGAGAGCTTAGATTGATTTTTAGTTCGATGTAGTTATAATGTGACGATATTTTTAACACATAAATTAGCCTATTAAAGCTTCAATAATTGTGGAGTTGGTTGTTGAATATTCCACGAGTTGGAAATATATTAAAGTATTGATTTTTGGTTTAGGATATTAAATTTAACTATGTAGATCTAGCACCACAGCAATGGTTAGACTTCTGCAACAAAAAAAAAATGTGTTACATACATTATTTCCTACAAATCATACAAGAGGCGTGCTAGCAGCTGGGGCCTTAGTCTACCAAATACGCAAGAGCGTCCGCATAAATTTTTGTAAGTGGTATCGAGATTTATAAAAGAATTAAATTTGCAAAAGAAAAATATACTATTTTAGGTTTGATCCTTTGACCTCTTAGAGAAAAATCAAGCATATTACCAATACACCAAGTCACAATTTATGTCAAGTGGTGTTATTTTTTTTCAATTTATCTATTTTACCGTATTAATACATATATTTAGTAAAATTTTCCGACGCAGCGATATGGCGTGACACGGCTTCGATAACCATAAATTTGCCCCAGTAATACTCCATATGTTTATTAATTTGTCAAGAACAAATATTCTCCTTCGGGATAATTTACACTTAAAAATATTTTACCAATCTTCTTACTCATCTGAAATTTTGATAGGAAACATGAATGTTAAGAACTGCTGAGTATCATTAGCATTCTCATTTTCTGTTGATGAAATATTAACTGCAAGAAGCATGAAGTGTATTGCGTAAGCACGAGACAAATCTCAGAGGAGTAAGAAATTAGGCCGATAAACCGCCAATAAAAGCTAAATCGATATCAATTTGCCGATATCTTATCAGGTGTATAGCCAATTAACACATTTAAAAGCCGATAACCGGTAAGTCAAATAGTTAAGAGTAAATAACCGCCCAATCGCCCGATAAGCTGTCCTATATGGAATACTAGGTGGAAAATTGAAAGAATTGTGCTTGTATTCTATATTAATAAGTATAATATTTTAAAATACCAAACAATTATTAATATATTATGTGATTGAGGTATAAAATTTTAGAAAAGAAAAGCGTACCACTATTAATCCTACTACTGTTAGTGTACATGCACATGTACTATCGCGCCAATTATTATTAAACATATAAAAGATTAAAAAAATGTTGAAAAATAGCAATTGAAGTTAAAATAAAATGTGATATATGTTTAAATAATAAAAAATTAATTTACATTGACAGATTAGTTAAATACAATATCTTTTGAACATGCAAAAGATGATAAATTTTGTTGGATTAGTACGCACGTTGTGTGTATATCTAGTCTCAATATATAATTTTTTTTTAACCAAATGCATAGATATAATATCAAAAATTGTATTTGCGTTATTATATAATAAAAGTTGAAAAATTTGTAAGTCATGAAAATGATGACTGTGATGTTTTCAATCATGTCAATCAATTAGTTCGACTTAAAAATTTTTCCAATTTTATAATTTGAACTTCAATTCAAATTAAAATACTTCCCTTTTTAGTTTCAACAAGACATTCTTTTTATTTTATTTTTTATTTTTGTTACACAGATGTTTTATTAAGTTTAATTGGAAGAAGAAGAAAAACACCACCAATTGACACAAGAGATCTGTTTTTTGCTGTCAAACAAAATAAAAATTTACTCTATTCCTGATCAATAACAAATACTACAAGAATTGTTTCCAACAAATTAGAAAGAATAAATCTCTATTGAAAAAAGTAAAACTTGCTAATTTTGATTGATTTAAGTTTTTTATTTTTATTTTTATTTTTATTTTTATTTTGATAGATCTTTTATTCTCGGTCCAAGGACATGATTATGCATCCAAATATGTCTTTTTATCAAAGGGTTAATTTATGATTGAAAATATATTTAAAATTTAATATATGATAAACCGAACCGTTGTTTCATGAGTTACTACTCTGTTCTTCCTATTTACCGCTTCTTTATATTTTATTATCGGTATTGGGTGCGTTAGAATTTAATTGGAGTAATTTTTTTAAGAAATGCCACACTTAGTCTCTTTTAAGAAGGTTTAAGTTAGAAAAGTCAACCAGATGTTGACTTGAGAGTTAGAGGGTTCAGAATTGAATTTCGATTATTCGGTTAGCTCCGGGTGATGATTTAAGGCTTAGAGCGCAATCAGAAGTAATTTTGGAGGTCCGGTGAAGAAGTTAGCCTATTTTGGCGAAGTTAGTATTTTGGCGATTTCCGGTTGATATGTGAAATTTTGATACGAGAGTCGGAATGGAATTCCGAGAGTTTCAGTAATTTCAGTAGGTGATTTTAGACTTGTGTGCAAAATTTCAGTTGATTCGGAGGTATTTAGGTAGGGTTTTTGATTGAATGAGAATTTTAAAAGTTTTAGTTTAACTTATGCCTTGATTGATGAAAACTTGACGATTTTGATGTTAACGATAGTGTTTTATGGGTCGACCAAGTTTGAATGAAGTATTAGAACGTATTTGTGCTTTTGGTTGTTGTCCTGGGGGCCTCGGGTGTGTTTCAGGTGAGTTTTGAGTGAGTACAGACACCCCGGAACTTAGAAAAATGGAGGTGGCAGCAGTGGAGGCGCGGTGCACTCCTTTTCGCGCGCGGCCGCGCACAGAAAGAGCTGCCGCTACTGATTCTACTTCGAAAGCTTATATCTTTTTATCTACAGAGAATTTTGAGGTGATTCAAAAATGAAAGTTGTAGATCTTTGAATCTAGTTTTCATCAACATATTATAATAGGCATTTGGACATATGTAGCAAAAGTTATGGCTAAAATAGTGAAGCATGTCACTGCAGTCAAATTGTTGCACGAATGCGACCATATTGTACGGTCAGCACTCCTTGGGCGTGGACCGCGGTCATTTTAGTGCGGTCAGCACTGTCGGAATCCGAGGGTTACTCTATAAATATGTGGTTTTGGGTTTTATTTGATTTTTGGACCTAGAGAGCTCGGATTTTGGTAATTTTTTGAAGGTTTTTCAAGAAATTCATCGAGGTAAGTGATTCTAACTCACATTTGGTTAGAGTACATGAATCTATCATTGAATTCATCATTTAATTAGTTATTTGAGATGAAAATTGGGAAGAAAATTTTGGAATCTTTCAAAAATTTAAAATAAAGATTTGAAGGACCAAATGGTGTTGGAATTGGATAAATTTCATATGGTTAGACTCGTGACGAGATAAGGAATCCGTTGATGATAATTTTATAATTTTTCGAGACGTGAGCTCGGGGCTCGGGTTTTGTAAATTTATGAATTTCGATATTTTTTGATTTATTTCGCTTGGATATTGTCTCATTTGTATATTGTGATGTATTTGCTCTGATTTTGGATAGACTTGATGCGCGTGGAGGCCGGTTAGAGGTGCAAAGGCGTCGCGGACTAGAGATTTCGTCGGTTCTAGGTAGGTAATACTTGTAAATGATGTCATGTGGGTTTGAAACTCCAGACTTGCACATCATAGTTTTGTATTGCGTTGACTTGCATGACAGGTATGAGTGTGGGGTAGAGCACCGTTGGAGATTATGACTTGGTCCGTCCCGGTTGTTGATTTTACTGCGTGATTTACTGAAAGACTTGTTGTTTTCACCATAATTTGGGCTTATTTCCATATTTGGGCTTCATCCCAACTATTTGAAATCCTTTTGGTGAATTTCCATCACTATTTTTGCTCACTAATTGAAATATTATTTGAACTCAGCCCAATTGAAATTATACTATTTCATAAACTGAGCTATGTTTATACTCAACTCGAGATTTAGTGATATTTAAAATGTTGTTGAGCTGAGCACTATTGTTTTATTGATGCCCAAGAGGCTTATGATTATTTTCTAGACTGATTGAGACCGAGGGCCATCTGTGAGGATATGTTGAGTGATGTGAGGAGGCTTTCAGGCCTCGAGTGTTATGTGAGGAGGCTTTCAGGCTTCGAGTGTGATGTGTGAAGGCTTTAAGGCCTTATGATATAGCGCTTGGGCTATAGGAGCCCCTCTTGAGTCTATACATACCCCCGACGAGCGTAGGGTACCCAAGTGAGTTGGGAGTGGGCCCAAGAGGCCATTGTTTGTGTTTGATGATTTGGGAGTGAGCCCGAGCGGCTGATGTTGTGTGATGGTGAGTTGGGAGTGAGCCCGTAGGGCTGATACTATACTGACAGTTTGATATTGAGCCCGATGGGCAAACTTTTGATTATTCCTTAATTGTTGAAATTGGATTTTCCATTATTTTAAAAAGAGAATTATCTGATACCTTATGGTTCTTATTGTATAATTGATTTTACTGCTTAAGATAGCGTCATCTTGTGCCTTTATGAGATTTTATGCTTTCAGTCATTATTCAACTTTATTACTCACTGGGTCGGAGTGTCCTTTATAGCATGATGGAGTGCTCTTGCGTGATTTCTTGCCTCTCAGCATTATTTACTCTTATTACCACTATGTTGGAAGTATTCACTCTACTCCCTGCACCTCCTATGCAATTGCAGGTATTGTTCACCCGGTAACGGGTTGTTAGCGGATGGAAGGTATTACTGTTGTAGCTGAGCAAGTTGACCGCCAGCATTCGCCGCACCGGACTTCATTTTGAATTCAGATTTTATTTTATATATATAGTTAACTCTGTAGTTGTGTTTATATTTCTTAGATACTCGTGACTTGTGATACCCCAGTCGGGCTGAGTTGGGTTGTATATATTATTAACCAACGATATTTAAGTTGTATTTTCTATAAGTTATGTTTAAGAATTGTTAGAAAGGCGATTTGGGTTAGTTGGTTGGCCTTATCTTCATGAGATGTGCCATCAAGACCAGATTTGGGAATTGGGTTGTGACATAATACCACCCTAGCATATGAGTGAAAATATAGGATTCATGCGCGAATATCAACTTTAGAATTTATTCTTACCAATTATAACGAATATAGTATTTTAGTTTTGCATGTCTACGGTCGGTTGACATTTAATATGAATTGAAACATTTTAAAAGTAAACTCCATTTAATAAAAAATATATTTAATTGCCTATATTACGAAAAATACATTTTTGTCTATATTTAGGTCTCATTTAAATTGAACCATTTTAATTGTAACTCCAATTTGATTAAAATAATATATTTAATTATCTATTTTGCGGGGAAAAAACATTTTTGAGGATACATAGATACTATATTTAGTTCTCATTTAGAATGAACCATTTTAATAGTAACTCCAATTTGATTCAAAATAATATATTTAATTGTCTACTTGGTGGGAAAAAGCATTTTTGAGGAAAATTCTACATAGATACTTTGCTTGCTTATTTTTCTTAAACTATTTTCTTAATGATATTTTTCTCTTTTTCTATTAATTTTCAACTTACATAAAACATATTTATTGTCATGATTGGGATTTCTAAGTATCGGGAGCGTGATGGCGCCTACTAGTGAAAGGTAGGTAAGCCAATCATTCCAAATACTTAACATTTTTCCCACTTTAAATCCTTTAACAATTGCGATTTAACATTATATAAATGGGGGAAATAAATAAGTGGAAGAACGAAATGTAACAATTTAATAATAATTCATGTGCAGATCCATAACAAAACTACCCAGAAATGGTGTCACAACCTCACAGACGGTTTAGCAATACTACAAATAAGGGTTCGAAAAATAAATACAAAATTGTTTCTAAAATACATAAAAGGAATAGTATGGAAAGATAGAAGGAGATGCCAAGGCCTGCAGACGCCTGCAGGACTACCTCGGGTCACCGGAATGGACTGAAGGCGACAATCTCACTGCGGTGCAAAAGCTGCAGCACCGAGATCTGCACACAATGCAGAGTGTAGCATCAACACAACCGACTCCATGATCTGGTAAGTGCCTAGACTAACATCGGCGAAGTAGTGACGAGGCTAGGAATAAACTACCAAATAAATCTATGTAGTTAAATCTTATACATCAAAAAAGTAATGGCAGATATTTACAGTTAAGGGGGGAGGGGGAATGTTGCGTGGAGTATTAGGTAACAACAAAATATCCATAGAGGAATGTAAAGAAAGCCATAATTCAATTTCCAACAAGAAAAAGGAAATCAGAACCAAGTGCACGACATCACCCTTCATGCTTTTACTCCATTTCTCACCATAAAAATCAATATTTACTTTTGTTATTTCTTGTTGCAGCGTGCAATCCGATCTAAAATTATATAATGTCGTTGCGCCGTGCAACCTGATCCCAAATCATATTATACCATTGCGACATGCAACCCGATCCATATCATATAACACCATTGCAGCTTGCAACCCGATCCCATATTATATAATGTCGTTGTGGCGTGCAATCCGATCCCAAATCATATAATACCATTGCAGAGTGCAACTCGATCACATATCATACGATACCGCTGCGGCGTGCAATCCGATCCCAAGTTATATAATACCGTTGTGGCGTGCAACTTGATCTCATATTATATAATACCATTGAGGCGTGCAACCCGATCCCGTATACAATTCAATATCAATCATAGAATACCCAGCAAGGGAACAAGAATATAACAACAACATCCTGGCAAGGGAATCAACAATGACAATCATCATATTAATCATGAATAAATCACAATGGAGGAATAACAATTACAAAATGAGACTCACGAGCATACTTGACACCGACATATAGATACTCATCTCCATGCCTATACATCATTTTTCATAATTAACACATAGCACATAAGACACAACCCTTAATCCCTCGAGCTAAGGTTAGACCAAATACTTACCTCGATGTCACGAATACAATTCAAGCCTCAACTATCGCTTTACTTTTTATTTCCACCACTAATTCGCTTGTATCTAGCCACAAGGTACTTAACTATATCAATAAATGCTAAATGAATCAATTCTAATGCATGAAAATAAGTTTTTCAATAATTTCCCCAAAAAGTCAAAAATTGACCCCGGCCCACATGGTAAAAATATGTGGTTCCAACCAAAACCTGATTACCCATTCACCCATGAACTCAAATATATAATTTTCTTAAATAGGATCTCAAATCGAGGTCCAAATCCGCAAAATTTGAAAATCCTAAGTTCTACCCACAACACCTAAATTCTCTCATGAAAACCCTTATTTTGAGTTGAATTCATGTGAAAAGATGTTATAGATTATAGAAAACGAGTTAGAAATAACATACAATCGATTTGGAGAAAAACTATTCTTTATAAAACCGCCCAAGAGAGTTTAGGTTTTGAAAGGTTGTAAAACTGGTTGAAATCCCCTCTGAAATTTATTTAGCATGTCCTTGATGTCGCAATTGTGACCAAGATTTGCAATTGTGAACCCTTAAGAAACCTGCTTCCTTCGCATTTGCGAAGGTATTGTTGGATTTGTGATATCGCAATTGCGATAAAGGTATTGCATTTGCGAACTCTAGCATGCACTGAAGACTTCACATTTGCGGAATATACCTTGCATTTCCGAGGTAATGCTGGCCTTGGGTCTTCGCATTTGCGAACATTGATTGCATCGCAATTGTGATGCCTGATCTCGAATTTGCGAGATCAGAGGCCTACTACACACATGCAACACACCATAAATTCTCCTAAGCCCAATTTCACTCTGTGACCTATGCAAAACTCACCCGAGCCCTCATGGCTCGAAACCAAACCTGCACCCTAACCTAAAAATATCATACGGACTTGCTCTCGCGATTAAATCATCCAAATAGCATTAATGACAACACATTTAGCATCATAATCAAAGAAAATCTCAATAATTTTCAAAGTTTTAAATTTTACAACTAAGGGTCCGAATCACGTCATATGTCCTCCGTTTCTTACCAAAATTTACAGGCACAACTTAAACAACATAAACGATATGTACAGAGCTTCGGAACCAAAATACGGGCTCGATACCACCAGATTCAAACACATTCAGATTTCCAAAAACTTTAAAATCCAATTAAATAATTTTCTTCAAAAATTTATTTTTCGGGCTTGGGACCTCGGAATTCAACTATGGGCATACGCCCAAGTCCCATATTTTTCTAAAGACCCTACGGGGCTATCAATTCACGAGTCATGGTCCATTTACCCAAAATGTTGACTGAAATCAACTTAAATTTATTTGAAAAGCATAATTTATCATTTTCACAGATTTTTACAAAATGGCTTTTCGGTTATACGCCCGAACTATGCACGCAATTCAAGGTAAGACAAAAAGGAAGTTTTATAGCCTCAAAACACAGAATTTACTTTCAAAACAAGTGATGACCATAAGGGTCAGGGTCATCACATTCTCCACCTCTAAAACAATCGTTCGTCCTCGAACGGACATAAGAAAAAAGTATCCGAGTTGGAGAAAAGATGGGGATATCGGCTCCGCATAACGGACTCAGTCTACCAGGTTGATGCCTCAATAGGCTGACCTCACCACTGAACATGAACAGAAGGGGAACTCTTCGATCTCAACTGATGAACCTGCCGGTCTAGGATATCTACTGGCTCCTCATCATGTGATAAAAGTTCTTGTTCACCTAGATTGTGCTGAAGTCTAACATGTGAGATGGATCATCGTGATACTTCTGAAGCATGGACACATGAAACACTGGATGCATGGCTGATAAGCTCGGCGGCAACGCAAGTCTGTATGCCACCTCTCTCACTCGATCAAGAATCTTAAACGGGACAATAAATCTAGGTCTAAGCTTGCCCCTCTTCCTAAATCTCATTACGCCATTCATAGGCGATACCTGGAGCAACACCCACTCACCGACCATGAAAGCCACATCACGAACCTTACGATCAGCATAACTCTTTTACCTGGACTGAGCTATACGAAGCCTATCCTGAATGATCTTGACCTTGTCCAAGGCATCCGGTACTAGATTCGTACCCATCAATCGAGCCTTTGTTGGCTCAAACCATCCAACCGCCGACCGACACCGCCTACCCTAAAGCCTCATAAGGAGCCATCTATATGCTCGACTAGTAACTGTTGTTGTAGGCAAACTCTGCTAAAAGCAAAAACTGTTCCCACGATCCTCTAAAGTCAATAACACAAGCTCAGAGCATATCCTCCAAAATCTGAATAGTATGCTTAGACTGTCCGTCTGTCTGAGGATGAAATGTTATGCTCAACTAGAACCGTGTGCCCAACTCATGTTGAACTGCCCTTTAAAAATGTGAGGTAAATTATGTACCTCGGTCAGAAATGATAGACACAGGCACACCATAAAGACGAACAATCTCCCGAATATAAATTTCAGCTAACCGCTCAGAAGAATATGAGACTGCCACAGGAATAAAATGTGCTGACTTGGTCAACCTATAAATAATAACCCACACTGCATCGAACTTCCTTTGAGCTCATGGAAATCCAACAACAAAGTCCATAGTGATACGCTCCCACTTTCACTCAGGAATCTCAATCTCCTAGAACAAACCACCAGGTTTCTGATGCTCGTACTTTACCTAGTGACAATTCAAACACCGAGCCATATATTCCATAATATCCTTCTTTATCCTCCTCCACCAATAATGTTGCCGCAAATCCTAATACATCTTAGCGGCGCCCGGATGAATAGAGTACCAGGAACTATGGGCCTCCTATATAATCAACTCTTTAAGACCATCTACAATAGGCACACACATTCGACTCTGGATCTACGACACTCCATCATATCTAATAGTGACATTTTTAGCACGACATTGCCTCACCGTGTCCTTTAGGACACCCAAATAAGGATCATAATACTGCCAATCTAGAATATGCTCCAATAATGAAAAACGAGCAACTATGCAAGCTAACACTTGGCTGGGCTCAGAAACATCCACCCTCATAAGCTGATTGGCTAAAGCTTGAACATCCAAAGCAAAAGGTCTCTCACCAACCAGAATATATGTAAGACTGTCCATACTAACTGATTTCCTACTCAAAGCATCAACCACCATATTGGCCTTTCCCGGATGATAAAAGATGGTAATATCATAGTCTTTCAATAACTCCAACCACCTTCTATGCCTCAAACTTAGCTCTTTATACTTGAACAAGTATTGTAAAGTCTTGTGATCCTTAAATACCTCACATGACACACTATATAGATAGTGCCTCCAAATCTTCAGCGCGTGAACAATGGTTGCTAACTCCAAATCATGAACTGGATAATTCTTCTCGAGAATCTTCAACTGTCGCGAAGCATAAGCAATGACTTTGCCACCCTGTATCAACACCGCACCAAGTCCAATACGAGATGTGTCACAATAAATTAAATATGGACCTGAACCCATGGGCAGAACCAACACCGACGACGTAGTCAAAGCTATCTTGAGCTTCTAAAAGCTCGACTCACACTCATTCGACCACTTGAACTGGGCACCCTTCTGGGTCAACCTGGTCAACGGGGCTGCAATAAATGAAAATACCTCTACAAACCTATGGTAGTAGCCCATAAACCCAAGAAATTCCGGATCTCTGTGGCTGATATGGGTCTAGGCCAGTTCTTGACTGCCTCTATCTTTTTCAAATCCATCTGAATACCCTCTGCTAATACAACATGACCCAAGAAAGTAACTAATCCCAACCAAAACTCGCACTTTGAAAACTTAGAATACAACTGACTACCTCTCAAAGTCTGAAGAACAACTCTCAAATGCTACTCATGCTCCTACCGGCTGCGGGAGTAAATCAATATATCATCAATGAAGACTATCAAGAACGAATCCAAGTAAGGCTTGAACACTCAGTTCATCAAATGCATAAAAGATGCTTGGGCACTCATCAACCCATATGACATCACGAATAACTCATAATGTCCGTACTGAGTGCGGAAAGTTATCTTAGCGACAGCAGATGCCCTAATCCTCAACTGATGGATCTTCGAAAACACTTTGGCACCCTGAAGTTGATCGGACAAATCATTAATCCTCGACAATGGATACTTATTCTTGGTTGTAACCTTGTTCAGCTTCCGATAATCTATACACATCCTCATCGACCCATACTTCTTCTTCACAAATAACTTCGGTGCACCATAAGGTGAGACACTAGGTCTAATAAAGCTCTTATCAAGCAAGTCTTACAACTGCTCCTTCAATTCCTTCAACTCTGGCGGGGCCATATGATATGGCATAATAGAAATGGGCTGAGTGCCTGGAGTCAAATTAATGTATAAGTTAATAGCCCTGTTGATAGTATGCCCGACAGGTCTGAAGCAAACACCTCAAGGAACTCATGAACAACAGGCACAAAATCCATAGAAGGAACCTCAGCACTAGAATCATAAACATATGCCAAATAGGCCTAACACCCCTAGTCAACCATACGCTGAGCCTTCATATATGAGATAACACTACGGGTAGAATGACCAAGAGTCCATCTCCACTCTAAACAAGGCAACCCCGGCAAGGCCAAGGTCAGAGTCTTAACATGATAGTCCAAGATCGCGTGTTAAGGTGACAACCAGTCCATCCCTAATATGACATCAAAATCAACCATGTCCAAAAGTAACAAATATATACGAGTCTCAATAACCCCAATCACAACTATACACAAACGATGGACACGATCTACCACAAAAGAAACACCCACCGGTGTAGACACATATACAGGAGCACTCAAAGAATCACTAGGCATGATCAAGTACGGTGAAAAATAAGATGACACATAGGAGTATGTAGACCCTAGATCAAAGAGCATTGAAGCATCCCTACTACAAACTAGAACGGTACCTATGATAACTACATCGGAGGCCTCAACCTCAGGCCAGGATGGAAGAGAATAACATTGGGGTTAGGCCCCACCACTATGAAGTACATCTCTGGGACGACCTCCTGTTCGTTAGCCTCCACCTCTAGCGGCTTGGGCTCCACCTCTAATACCCCTACCTCCACCTCTAGCACCCCTACCTCCACCTCTAGAACCCCTACCTCCACCTCTAGTTGGCTGAGCAGGTGGTGGAATACTCGGTTCCTTAATATGGCACGGGAACTCTGGTGCTGAGAACTGCTCGGTGCTCAACGATAAAATCTAGCAATATGCCTCGTGTCGCCACAAGTAAAATAAAACCTAAACTATTGGAACTGACGATCCTGAAAACACTGGAGTGGAGGTACACTAATAGAAGCTGGCGATGCACTATAAGACTGTTGATCACAATATTGCATGTGAGAACCACGGCCACCCACGATATCGTGAGAAGCTTGCAGTGTTGAATAAAATAGCCTAGAAGGATGGCTCCTACCCAAAAAATTCCTGCCTCTAGAAGAGGCACCACTGAACCTACTAGAATGACGAGGTCTCTTGTTAGACCCCTTACCACCCTTTTGTGATAGAACCATCTCAACTTTCATGGCCACATTGGTCTCATCTTGAAAGGAAATCTCGCTCCCCATCTCCTTAGCCATTTGAAGTCGGATAGGCTGAACGAGTCCCTCTATGAACCTCCTCTCTCTCTCTCTCTCAATGGGAAATATAAAAAGAGTATGACAGGCCAAATCAATAAACCTGGTCTCATACTGAGTAACAATCATAGAACCATGTTGGAGACACTCAAACTGCCTCCCATACTTCTCCCTCCGAGTGATAGGAAGAAACTTCTCTAGAAATAGCTGAGAAAACTGATCCCAAGTTAAAGCTAGCGATTCACCTGGTCTAGCCAAACAATAATCTCTCCACCAAGCCTTGGCGGATCCTTACAGACGAAAAGCAGCAAAGTCGACCCCATTGTTCTCCATTATCACACCTTCTTTTTTCTCCACCCGCAAGGGCGCAATGGAGTATTTTTAATTTAAGGATAATCGTAATAGGATTTATTTATTTAATTTAGAGTCACCACTTGGGAGATTTATGGTGTCCCAAGTCATTGGTTGAATCCTGAATCGAGGAAAAGAATGACTCAGTTTAACAGTCTGCGCAGCAGAAATCCGGATAAGGAATTCTGTTAACCCGGGAGAAGGTGTTAGGCATTTTCGAGTTCCGTGGTTCTAGCACGGTCGCTCAACTATCATATTTGTCTTATTGAGTTATTTAATTATTGATTTTTAAACCTACGTGCTCTTTCTTCTTTCACCACTTTTAATTAAAAAAATTATCTTGAAACTGGTTACGCGTATGTATACCCACATGTTTGTCATGTCAAAAATTATGTTACGCGAACATGTCCACGATTAATAACGCTTTATTATTATTAAGAAAAGTTTGGGCTGAAGTTGCATGAACACATACTCCGGGTTTGTTTTATAGAAGTAGAATTGTGTTACGCAGACGTACGCAACCACACTTAGTATTTTAAATGGCCCTAAAGGATATTCTACGAAATATTTAGTTATTTCTTATATCTAGCCTACGAAATTACTTGAAGGACACATGATTTCAATTAGCTTATGAAAATTAAAATAATTAAAATCTGCAACATATTTTATTATTAAGCAAAGATTTGATCGAAGTTGCGCGAACGCATACTCCAAATTAATTTAGGATCATGGTCATGTTACGCGAACATATGCGCAACCACAATCGTATTTTAAACAGTCCAAAAGACTTGCTACGAATACTTATTAATTTGGTATAGCTAAATCATGAACCTAAACGGGCTATGTGAAATTATTCATAAATCATCTATTATAATTACACTAACCCAAGTAATGACTGGGCACAAATGAGGCCCATCTTGGCAGTCTAGTCATGAGGAACGAATTGCTTGGCCCATCATTAAACTGTGAGTAGGAACCCAACCGTATAAAAAGGGCCAATTTAAAAGACTAATTAGGTTGCCCGCTTCTTAAATAAAAATGGGTCCACAAAGGAGTTAACACTACTGGGCCTCTAGCCCATTAATGATTGCAAGAGAACCAATCATGTGATCAACTTGGGAAATTAACAACTTATGAAATCATTCGTGATTTCAAAGAGAGAGAAAATTAGACATTATTTAAGTGCTGATTTTCAAAATTATGCCAACACTAAGGAAATCCTTCCAAGCAATTTATTTGCGGAATATCAGTTAATTTACTTTTCCACTTGAACCAACTAACTGAGTGTTCTGTACTTCAAATACCAATTCACACACCCTTTAAAAGCAAACCAGCACTATATTTTGGCACTCAAATGGAAATAATAGGTCCTAACATCCCATATATACTAATTAGCATTATTAAACATAAGATCGAATTGAAAATACAACCTCAAATTCCTGTAACAGTACGAGATTAGCTCTTATAAGAAGAGTCCCATACAAACCAAATACCTATTTCTAAAATATAATAAATAGAACATAATTCTTTACAAAATACGGATCTAATGCAGGACTGTAAACCCTAATATCACGCTATAGAGCAGCCACATCTATGTAAAGTTCAACTAGTGCAAACAAAGTTAATTTCGAGCTGTGAAACAACCAAACGACACAGTTTTAATGAAATAATTTTAACTCATTTAAAAAATTGAAATCTCAAACTTACTATCACTTTAGAGCATGTTTAATAAATAGAAATTACATTGAAACTGGCATTTAAACACAAGAGGTAAAAGAATACCAAAATAAATGTCTAGAGCATTTACTCTTCCAATTTAGAGTCAAATTACATAGGTTTCAATGAAATATGTACCTGGAAAGTAGAAGAAAATAGAATGGAGCAGGTCAGCAGTAGAAAAACAACAACAGCATCGAATTTAACCCAGAAGTGTTTGAAAATATCACTTGAAACCAGTCTTAGAATTCAAGGATGTCACACAAAACTCAAAACCAAGCTTTCAACAAGAATAATCCCAAATTCCCATGGCATACACAATTTAGCTCATTTAATTGCTCAAAACATTGGCATACAATGAATACTACAGAAATTCTCAGAGATTATTAAATGAACAGTAGTATTTTGTATTTCTATACTCAAAACTTGGATGAAACAGAATATTTTTTTAACTCCTCAAACCATTTTGACTCTCCCCTCTTTCTATTAATCTCTCAACCTTTTTAAAGAGGCCTTCAATAAGTCCATTCACAATCATCATCTTATCTTTTTAATTTCTAATCTATCCACTAACTTTATTGTTGTTTATTTAAATCTAGCTATTGCCCCATTATCCTCTAGCAGCCCGCTAAAGACTGCTTTTTCCTTCTTTTTAGCCCCAATTCCCTCTTGTTCTCCATTAATTTATTAATTTAAAGATAAATAATACTCCCCTATCAGGTTACTATTATTAAATAATTTTCTTAATCTTTTCATTCCCAAATTGCCCCTGTAACCACTGAAATCAGCCTAGGATTCCCTACTGTATAGTACCATCTATTATCAATTCAAAACCTACCAATTTCATTACTAAACATATAAAACTACTTTCCTATCAATCATATTAGGATACCTTAGCAAAGCCAGATTCAATTAGACCAAAACACTTGGGAATTTGATTCATCACACTTAAATCAGCAATTCAAATTAAATAGCACTAGAACAAAGTTGTACTGAATTACAAAATTAATACTAACTGACAAAGATACCTGCTATTTACAAATCATATTTTCTTAATCAAACCTAAACAAGCAAGCAATTGCGGGAATAACTAACACTGACTGATTCTAATTATTCAGAGAGGCAAAGGAGAAACAAGATGCAAGGTGAATATAATCAAACAAAGGTGCGAGTGATTTCTAATCAGTCCCATTGACTATGTTGTCTGATTAACCTAGGAATGCAAGTACCTGAACTCTTATGCAAGCACAAATGAACCATAATGAGCAGGGGAACCAACATCATATAAAACAATTTGATTACAACAGGTAATGCGACCAAAACTACTGAATTGCATACAAAGCGTATTAAACGACAAGACTATTCACATTTGAAACAAATTACGATTATCTTAGACAAGAACTGAAGGGATATTGACACTATACTGAATTCCCATCCGAACCCAACCTACCTATATTTCAGAGAAGAAAAAAGAAGAAGAGTAGAAGAAGCAAGAAATAATTTAACCATAAAAATGGGAACGAGCACTTAACCCGTTAAGCCTGAAAACCATCTGGGAGCTCGGAGTTTTGACGAGTTTCTCCAATATTGGTCCACTTGGAAACTATTTATGTGTTCTTAGCAAAAACACACGAATAGAGTCCAAATAGACCAAATCTATTGACAGTATTCCCACTCGCCTGTTTTGGGGATTTTGGGGTTCTTCTATGATCTATTTTTCGAGGAGTTGGGCCATCATTTTGGGAAAAACTGAGTAGGGATTTGGTGAGAGTAGGTTGTAGAGGTCATAGGGTGTGATTTTGGGGCTGTTTGGAGGTATCACCGGAAAAGTCTTTTAGTTTTGTCGAATATTTGAAGGGCTGGGCCTGGAATTGAAGGAAATGGAGGGTAGCATGGGACTGGGAGGTCGAGGTGAACGGACGATGTAAATTTAGAGATGTTTGGACCACCAAAACCGCCGTGAGGCGATTTTCGGTGGGCGGAGTAGGGCAGTGTAAGGCGGAGGATGGGGGCTGGTCTGTGAGGGTATAAAGACGAGGAAGGTGGGGTATTTTGCTTGGGGTGGGGTAAGGTTTGAGTTTATATAGCCTGAAAGAGAATGGATCTTGGCCGTTTGATCAAATACGATCAACGGCCTGGATTGGGCAACTAGATGAAAAGATGCCGTATGGACTAAGTGAGACTGGTAGGTCTCTAGGTGAGACGGGTTGGGTCTAAACGTGGATATGGAGAGGTGATCATAGCTGTTGATTTGGTGAAATCAACGGTCCTGATCAACTAAACCAAAACTACATCGTTTTTGAATAGTCTCTTGGGCTGACTTAGCTGGACCAGGTACAGGAAGCTGAACTGGGCCTGGGTATGGTCAAATTTGGACAACCCAGACCCATTTTTCTATCTATTTCTATTGCTAATTTCTTCATTTTAAATCCTAATTTAACACATTAAAATCCTAGATTAGATTACAAAGAATCAAATTAAATTTCTGCTAAAAATTAACACACATAATTAAATACCAAATAAAAATAAAATCAGATGTTTGGACATTAAATGGTAAAAATGCAAAAATATATTATTTTGTGATTTTTTCATTTTCATGAAACAAACTAAATTACTCTTAATTGCAAGCCTGAATTTTATATACAAATGCAATATATTTTTGTATTTTTATTTATATAAACAAATAAACATGGACACACAAACGCAAAAAATAAGAAAAAAATAACATAAAATCCACAATATATTGCAAACAACACAAAACTCTTTTATTTTAAATTTTTGGGAGTAATTCTCATATAGGGCAAATATCACGTGCTCACAGCTGCCCCTCTTTGCCCGAAAATACGAAGAGTTTTCGTGCAAAGATAAGTGAGCGGATACGAGCGATTTTTGCCCGTCTGACTACTTCGTTTGACCGAGCATTTGCTTCAAAAGGTTTCCTACATATCCCTGGCTAAAAGGGAATCAGGTCAATATAGTTCGGGAAGCTTTAGTAGCTGGGACTACCATGGGATTGCCATTTGCTGTTACTGTTGTTGCATGTTGTTACTGCTCACTGACCTCCTTATTACACCATGTTAAAAAATAAGAAGCTAGACTAAATTATATTCTATGAATTGTAAAATCTTATCTATGTCTTCAACATGTGCTTCATGTGTTTCTTGTTGCCTTGCTTGCTCTTGTGTTTCCTCTGATGTTTCTTCTTAAGCCCTCGGCTTCTCTTGATTGCCAAACTTGAATTGCTTACTTCTTTCTTGTGAGCTTCGAATTATTTTCCTTCGAAGCCTGAACTGCCTTTTTTTGACCCTTATTGCCTTCCTACTGATTTCTAAATTTGGATTTACGTTGGGGATTTTGTTATCTCTTCCACTTTCCCGATGGTTTACTGACTTCTTGAATTAAAAGGTTCTGACTTTCCGCTCTCTCGGCGAGCTCCTATCTTCAACAAATTTGGAAACTAAAAATGTCATTCCATTCTTCAGGCGGGCTCCTGACTTCAACTACAATTTAGAAAAATAAAACGACATTCCGTTCTTTTAGGCGGGCTCCTAACTTCAACAACAACTTAGAAAATAAAATGCCATTCCATTCTTCAGGTGGGCGCCTGACTTCAATAACAAAATTCCAAAAATAGATCGCCATTCCGTTCTTCAGGTAGGCGCCTAACTTCAATTATAAAACTCCAAAGATAAATCGTCATTCCGTTCTTCAGGCGGGCGCCTGACTTCAATAATAAAAATCCAAAGATGAATCGCCATTCCATTCTTCGGGTTGGCACCTGACTCCAATCAATGATTTAAGACTTCCATTTAAAGAGATATCGCCTTTCCGTTCTTCAGGCGGGCGCCTGACTTTATCAACAATCTCCGAAAATAAATCACCATTCCATTCTTCAGGCGGGCACCTGACTTCAATCAATAATTTTAAACTTCCACTTAAAAAGATAACGCCTTTCCGTTCTTCAGGCGGGCTCCTGACTTCATCAACAAACTCTGAAAAATAAATTGCCATTCCATTCTTCAGGCGGGCACCTGACTTCAATCAATAATTTTAAACTTCCACTTAAAATAGATAATGCCTTTCCATTTTTCAGGCGGGCTCCTGACTTCAACAATAAACTATGGAAATAAATCGTCATTCCGTTCTTCAGGCGGGCACCTGACTTCAACAATGATTTAAAACTTCCACTTAAAAATATAACGCCTTTCCGTTCTTCAGGTGGACACCTGATTTCAATCAATAATTTCTCCTTCATTCTATTGTCGTCGTCTTCCTTTGCTTCCTGAGCCATTTCCTTATCCCTATATTGCCTCCTTTTAGAACGGCTTCTCTCAAGACCTTTGTTGTCTTTCCACTCAATTGTCGGGGATCATACGGCCAGATTATTTACTTACTTACTAGGGGGTAATACCGTTGGGTAAATCTCCTTTCTTCCCTTCCTTTTTACTTCCCTCAAAACTTTTATTTTCTCTTGAGATTTAACGAGGATTAAAATGTTATCAGGTGGGGAATACACTGTTGGTGAATCCCTTTTCTTCTTTCCTTTTTCAAAACTTCCTTCAAAATTTGCGCTTCGCTCCTAACACTATCGAGGACTTTTCATCCCTTCAAAAATGGCGCTTCATTCTTCTGAAAGCTGCTGGGGATGACACTTGTGAGCACATGATTTTTGCACTAGGCAAATAATTCCAAAATTAAAATAAATATGTTTTTGAGTGCAATTACTTGCTTTGCTTGAAATTAGTTATATTTTTGTGTGTTTGAATAAGTAAGAAATTAGAAAAATCAAAAAAAATAGTAGTAATTAATTTGTTAGTTTAGTTAATTAGAAAATTAGTAAAATAGCTTAAGTAGTAGAAATTAAGAAAAATAGCCAGAAAATTACCAAAAAATACTAGAAAATTAGAGTAAGTAGGAAAATTAGGATTTATAATTTTTCATAAAAGAAAAGAAAAAAAAAGAATAAAAGAAAATGCATAAAAATCATTAAAACCAGAAAATACAAAAAATAGATATATATATATTGGATATGATAAACTTGGGCCAGTTGCAATCCAAGTCACTGGCCCAATATTTTAGTCCAAAGGTGATTTGGTCCGGAAATGATGGTGAAATAATCTCAGCCGTTCATGTCCTTAAATCCAACGGCTGAGATAATTGTTGGAATTAATTAGTTATTGAATTATGGGAGGATGGATCCAAGCCGTCCGTTTGATTTAATCCAAGGGTCTAAGACTTTGGCCTCATAAGTAATAGGACGGCGTCGTTTTAGTAACGCTCATCCAGAGCCGTTGATCTCTCTTCAACGAGCGGCTCAGATTATCTTAAACGACCAGCCTATAAAAGGCTTTGGTCCGAGAACTTTGGTCATTTTTACAACCCTAGAGACTCAGCCGCCCTAATCTCTCACCCTCTTCATCATCTTCATCTTCACCGGCTATGGCGGCCACCACTCCTACGGTGGTCGCCGGCTCCTCTTACTACTCCTATCTTCTTCTCCTTCCTCATCATTCCATAATACACCCAAAACCCCCAGAAAATACCCTGTTCTTCAAAGTCCCGGTCACCGGAATCTTCGCCGGTGACCGCTAAACAATGAGAACCGCTTCCAAACCAATGCCGTTCTATTCCTCTCCATGAGATCTATCCAACCATACCACTGGCTACCCTCGAATAAGTCTGGAACGTTTCGAATATCCCAAAAAGGGTCGTCGGAACCCTAACTCCGGCGACCCCAAGTTCAAACCCCAATCAAGAATCGTTCTTTACCCTCACCCAAACACCCCCCTGCAACTCAAATCTCAAAAGGCTTCATCTTTAAGCCTTGAAAGAAGAATCAGAAAGATTGAAAAAAAAAGGATCTGGAAAAGAATAAGAAAAAGAAAATAAGAAGAATAAAAGGAGCCTGAGAGTACGAGAGAAACAGAGAAAAGAAAGAGATTAGGAAGCTCGGGGGACAGGCCCCGCGAGCTAAGTACCCTCACCCCTTTTATGCTTTATTTGTTTCTGTTTATTTGCTTGCATGCATGTTTTCTTGCTGTTTCATTGTTTATTTTGATCTTGAAATCCTGTGATCCATTCATTGTTACTTGCTTATTGTTCATGTCTCTCTTCTGTGATTTCGTCCTATGTTAGTTTTCTGCTTATGTTCTCTGACTTCGTATGCTTTTGACCTGTTTAGTATTAGGGTTCTATAATCATCTTACTCACATCCTTTGTTATTACTCTGTTCTGACTGTTTTAGGTTTAGTTTAACACTAATGTTGACTTTCATCTTATTCATCTTCATATGCATATGCTCCTGTTTGTTTATTTTCATGTTCTGTTTCTTCCATGTTTAGTCATGTTTAGTCTAATACATGTTTTAGGGTTATGAAGTGTTTGGTTTGTCTCTCGAGTTCAAAATTAGATCTTGATATTCATGTTCTCTCTTCTATTCTGTTAGGGTTTTTATCTTGTTAGTTTTCAATAGCTCTTCTGTCAACTTACATGTTTGGATCCTGATACTATGTTCAATGGTTTGTCTTTCATTGTCACTCAGATTTGTATTAGATTACTTTTTGTTGGCTTGCTTCTCTTTCTGTATCTTCACATGTCTAGTCTTAGTAAAGCTTGGCAATCTTATATCAAGTTATCCTGTGTTTAATCTGGGGTTCACTTCTTTGCTCACATTCTGGTGGTCTTATTTGTGTTCATTTTTAGTGCAAGTCTAGTATTCTTGTCATATCATCTCTCATATGTTTTATTTGATGAATGAGTATGCCAATTTGGGGTCTGTTTCTCTTCATGTTACCCTCATATGATAGACTTAGGTTCCTCTTTTCACTGTTTCTCCATGTTCTTCTTGTCATCATCTTCATCTCATTTGTCATGCACTTGTGCTAGATTTAGGAATGTTATTCTTTGCTTCTTCATGGATTTCCTATTCTTCATCCCCACTCTTAACATGCATATATCAAGCTAGGGTAGCACTTAAAAATGAATTCTAATTACCCTGCTTAGGTTAGTTGAACCATGTTGACTGTTTCATAAGAATCTATGCTTATATGTGTTTGTGCCATGAACCTTTGGTGATTCTGAGTTGTTCAAACTTTCATGTGACTTGAACTGGTAGTTATTAGGTCTTAATTAACATGAATTCATACTTTGCCTCATAAAATTAGATAATGTGAATTAATCAACTGAAATTCAACCATATCAATTGTCTTCTCTGAGTTTTGGTTGATTATTACATTTTGTTTGATCTTATGTGTCCTAATATGCAATCCATGTTAAAATTGATTTAGTTTTACTGGTTCTGGTTGAGTGTGAGTGTTTGATTAACACTGTTTGAACCCTAGGTGAATTGGTTATAGCTGTTAGCACTAGGTTCTATGAAAATGGCTAGTTTTTAAATAGGTTAGAACAGAAAATGAACAAAATAGGCTACAAGTTTAATAATTGGCCTAAGAATGGTCAACCTTGCAAAGGGTTGACCAATTCTGTGAGCCCTAACACACAGTCCACCTTAAAACAGTGGCTGGTTGTGCAAAGGGTTATGTTTGCAAATGCAGACTAGCCCAGGCTCTATATTGAGCCCTGAACAGCAAAGTGGCCAAACCTGTAAAGGTTTTGGGCCTAGCTGTTCAGTATATGGCTTTAATAGCCCAAGCTAAGTCTCAACTTGAGACTGGCTAACTTTTAAATAGTTTAAACATAATAACAAAGCAGGCTATGCCTGCAATTAGCTTTAATTAAGAATAAATTTGGTCTTAATTGAATGGAATTAGTTTAAAAGTGGCTAAAATTGAAATAGTTCTTAGAAATAAATCTGGCCAGCCCTTAAATACTAATGCCAGGGCTGGCTATTAGTTAAATAGGTTCAAAACTAGCTAAAATCTGCCCTAGGCAAGCTGGTAAATCAGCAGTGCTCTTAGGGGCACAATTGGGTATTGAAAAGGTAAAATAGTAACTAGTAAGAACTTAGGAGGGTAATAGGGACATTCATGCTCCCGATTTCTGCAATTTTGCAGAGATTTAGGGGTATAATGGTCTCCTAAAAATGGGAAATCAGTAAAAATCTCAAACCCCTAAGGTCATACTAGTAAAAGGCCATAAAAGAGAATCTTTAGAACCTTCCAGCACATGCTGGAAGGGTTTTTAGTAACTGAAATATGGACTAAAGTGTAGAATGGATAATTTTAGGAGGGGGAAGTGGGATTAATCCCATACTTCCTCCCCAAGTATTCAGCCCTAAAGGTTAGCTATAAATATCTCTTAAAAGGGGCTGAAAAGGGGGAAAATTCTGAAGAGTAATCTGAGCTAATATTTGGGGTTGGAAATTCTGAGAGTAATCTGGAAAACACATTTAAATTGAAATTCATTGGATACAAAAAGTTTGAGAGAGAGAATTAGCAATACAATAGTAAGATCTTCTGGGTCTTGTAGCGGATTTCACTGGGTTATCTACTTAAGTCTTCTCTGTTTGCTGTGGACTTGGTTGTTGCTGTGTTGCTGTGCTTCCTTCTCTTCACTGTTGCATTCATTGTTGTTCCAATCCTTGCTGATTACTTACTTGCATCCCCTAGAACTCATTGGTTCTTTCTATTTGATCCAGGTACACTTCTCTATTTATGATGAAGATGTAGTTGCTGAAATGCTGTAATGGAATGAAGTGCCTGTTTAATCCATTTGCCATTTTGTATTACTTAATCAGTAGCTTAATTGTAATAGTGTAGTAGCTGAAGAACAAGAACAGAAACAATGTAATAGTAGTAGTATAGTGGTAATGTAGTATAAATCACTTAGTTAATTAGGCAAAACCTCTAAAACAAAGTCTAATGGCTATCACATGAGTAAATGACAATCATGATCACATAGTTAATTCATTTCGTTAATCAGTCAAATTAAAATTAGTTAAGAAGAAGAAACTATCGGACAAGGCAGATAATTGGAGTGCGATTGGCTTGATAGTATTAAGTGAGTTCAATTAGTGTTGATATCAGTGTTTAATCATATACATGAAGTAATATATAAGAATAAGTTCAAAAGTAATATCTGGGTTAAGTCATATTAGAGTCCGTAATTGTATATACATATCCATGAGTTTAATTCATACGGTTAGTCAGTAGCAAAAATAGTATAGCTATAAGTAACCCATACC
This sequence comes from Nicotiana noctiflora, assembly GCA_032618575.1. Taxonomy (NCBI): domain Eukaryota; kingdom Viridiplantae; phylum Streptophyta; class Magnoliopsida; order Solanales; family Solanaceae; genus Nicotiana; species Nicotiana noctiflora. Next base: position 29,134 of record JASVEL010012798.1, read on the forward strand.
CTTTCATCTATATATGAAGCTAAATAGCTCACTGATATTAGATAGTAATTGATTCACTGGCTAGTATATTTTCTTTGTTAAAAATCAAGAACAGAAGTAGTCTTGTAATTCCCTGTTAGTAGATAGCATTATTTCCAAATTTGTATTACGACTTTTCTCTTTAATTGATCAATAAAAATGACATCTGATTCTTTCTTTGAGTTCAAATGTGTACATTCTTTTACTTTCTCTGTTATTGTTGGTTTTGGGCCTAAATTTTTATATGAAACCGACTGGGCCAGCAATCAAAGTTCAATAAATACCTGGGCCTTTAAGGCCTGGTCTGAAGTATTGTTTGTATATTTAAATAACAGAAATCACACGGGCCCGGGATCATTATAGTAATAGCATACGATTAAGGAAAAAACAAGTATAGAAAACATAGTTAAATATTAGTATCCTTTAATGAAAATTGGGACGAGCCTCGCCCGAATAACACCGGGGCCCCCCATTTAGTAATGATATAAACACAAATAGATCCGGGAAAGCTAATAGCCAATTCCATAGCTTCTCCCAAAATATTTAAAAGTCGATAGACATTATTTTAGGGCACGGTTTTAATATATCTTCCTATGAATGAGTGTGCACTTGGTGCGACTCAAATCCAAATCTCGGTAAAGCCGAAATACACCAAAGGTCATAGGCGTACTGGTTGCGGTATGACTTGAGGCGTGTTTTCGCGATACCGCAAATTCCTAAAAATAATATTTAACGCAAAAACACATTATGTTGTTAAAATCTATAACTGAGTCAAACAAAAGTCAAAAACGATAGTGGAGCGACCGTGCTAAAACCACGGAATCCGGGAGTGCCTAACACCTTCTCCCGGGTTAACAGAGTTCCTTATCCGGACCTCTGCTTCGCAGACATTTCAAAGAGTCAAAATTCCTCGGATTCGGGATCAACCGGTGACTTGGGACACCATTGTCATTCCCAAGTGGCGACTCTGATTAATCTCTAATAAAATCCCGAACCGATTGTCCTTAAATTGGAAAAAACTCCTTCCCTCGCGTTATTTTATCCGTCTTGGGTAATTGAACGTCGGGGTATACCCTACAAGTGTATTTATACATCTTACGCATGTTGGGGTAGTAAAAAGGGAGGTGTGACACTATGTATTATCCGGTAATTAATCAATTACCCGCATAATTTAAATATTATCATAAATTACTTAAAATTTTATTTATTTTTGAAATACCTCATATATATTATACTACTGTGGTCATATGATACCTTGTATGGTAAAGAAAATTGTGCCGAAAACCCTTCTCTCTTCTCCCCCGGGGATGTGCTTACTGGTTGAGACTCCCCTTTCTGTTAAAGTCACCTTAAATTAAGAAAACAGAGGCCGGATAAGTTACAAAGCCGATTGACTCCGCGGGTCACCGGTACGTAGCCCCTCCTCGATTCGAGTTGTTCGCTCGGGTACACGGTCTAGCAATCCATGAAACCGTGAGATTTTGAACATAGGTCTAGGACGATTATTTGCATCATATTTGACTTAGGGGACTCAACACAGGGGTTGGGTCCGTCTAGGACAGGTGACCCGGTATTGAAAAGACCGAGCATGCTATGTGTTGCATTTTATTGTCCTTGACCGTTATGCGGACCGGCGAAAATCCCGAGATTGGAAAATTGTTGAGAGAGAGGAAAATAATGATTTGTAGAAAATAGGTACATGGAAAATTTGAAAATCTGAAAAAAATAGGTGGAACATTTCTGAAATAATTGGTCAAATAATCTGACCGAACTACGCAGGTTTGATTCTCGCCATTAGGTGGGATACGTAGGCAACCCTTAAACGGGTCCAACCACACTTTTAGAAAAGACCAAAAAGATTTTCTTTTTTTAATAATCGAGGTGATTGCTATTTTTGGAAATGGCCGAATGTTCCGAAAGGACGACGGAAGGCTATTTTTGCAAAAATGGCCACTTCGAAAATCATTTTTCTTTTCTTTCATTCAAAAATTGAAAACTTGCATTGAAAAAGATTTTTCCTTTTCTAAATAAAATCACCTTAATAAATGTGCAGGACGAGCACGATGATGAATGAACAATTTTCCCTAAATAAAATCCCTTTGGAGCTGAGATTATGGTGGCAGGACATGGGATCCGATGGTCAAGACTGGGTCAAAAGGTACTTGAAAGGCCTTACGGGGTTACTCGAAATAGTTCCTCGAGGTGATGTGGTTAGAGCGTTGGTCACGTTTTGGGATTCGGCACACAACGTATTTCATTTCCCAGATTTTGAGCTTACCCCTACTTTGGAGGAGATTGCCTTTTACATTGGGAAGACCGAGGTTCCGCTGAAAGGAAAATACCCGGTATCTCCGAGGATGGTGACGGTACATCGTTTCCTCGACTCTTTGAAAATCGCCCGGAATGTTCATAATGAAGATCTGGCCGACGGATTTTGTTCTTTAAGCTTCATCTACAATAGGTTTGGACACGTTGGGGGTTTCAATGATCTTACCAACAAGCTATGTTGCAAGTCCAACCGGGCAAAATGGGAAGAACACCGGAGGTTCGCATTTTTGGTGGCATTTCTTGGAGTTGTTGTATTCCCGAGGAAAGATGGCCATATCAATATAAAAGTCGCCGGGGTAGCTACCACACTGATAGTGCAAGAAAATTGTACTTTGGCCCCAATGATTGTTGCGGATATCTATCGAGCTCTGACCGCATGCAAAGCAGGGGCTAGCTTCTTCGAGGGGTGTAACTTGATCTTGCAAATTTGGCTAATTGAGCATCTGTGTCACCACCCTTCATTCTCGAGCTATGGTTCGGCCGATCGGACATGTTTGGAAGAGTTCAATGCGAGGACAAAGGAAGTAAGGTTGCCAGAGGGAGTCCAAGGTTGGATTGGGTATCTTCGATCACTAACTGACGGTCAAATTGATTGGACGTATGACTGGTTACCTCTTGACGAGGTGATATACATGCCAACGGAGGGATCGCCGTTTTTGATCATGGGTTTGAAGAGTATACAACCTTATGCACCATACAGAGCCCTGCGACAGTTGGGTCGGTGTCAGATTATTCCGAGAGATGGGGATCTCAGTGTGCAAGCTGTGGAGATTGGTCCAGACGGGCAATTCCCCGAAGCAAAAATCCGGCAAATCTGGAACGAGTGCCAAAATTTGAAGATTGATACTTGTGTGCCGAATAGAGCAAAAGGGGAGATATCACCTGGGTACTCCACATGGTACCGACGAGGGGTTGAACACGAACGTCTTTCAAAGAGACCCCACTTGCAAGACTTGATGGAGCAATCCGAGGAAAATCTGAAATGGGCGGCCAAGGAAAAGGAATATAAGGCAAAAATCAGTCTGTTGGAAGATAAACTGAGAAATCTTCATTTCGAAAGCGGCTTACAAGCAGCATCCGATGAAGGGGAAAAGAAACAGCTGAAAAAAGAAAATGATATGTTGAAGGCTCAAATAGCTCAAATGAAAATTGCATCCGAGACCCCAATACGTTCAGCCCGAGATGAAAAGTTAATTGAGATTCTCCGGCGGAAAGTAAACGACTATAGCTTTGATTTGGACGTAGCTGAAAAAGAGTTAGTCAAGGCTCGGAAGCAAATGGACAAAGACGCCGAGGAAAGAGCCAAGTTGGTCCGGCAGCTACGTGACAAGCACGATGTTGAAATAGCTCAGCTTAGAAAGCAAATGATCTCAGCCACAGTCAAAAGTAACAAGATCATCAAAGATCTTGAAGAAGAAAGAGAGCACTGCTACACGACTATGGCGAGATTAGAATTGAAGTTGCAACAAGTGCAAAAGGACAACCAACACACCTTGGATGCTCGCACTCAGCAAATAAGCCGTCTATTGCAAGAAAAAGGGGTCATCAGAGAAAAGATTGTTCGCATCGCCCAGTACATCACCAAGAAGACTCAGCTTTGTGAAGAGATGTCTCGAAGGACTTTTGTATCTGCAGTAAAGTTTTTTGTACAACAAGTCATGACCGACCTGGATAGGCTTCAAAGGGGTTTAGCATATAGGCCCGCGGCAAGGCCGAACGATGCCTCGCGGGCACTAGGTGCATTAATGTACTCTTAGGTCATGCATCATCTTTTATTTTTCTTTTCTTAAACATCACTTTGTAATCAAGGTTTTGAATTATCAATGAGAAAACAAAGTGTTGTTACCAATTCTTTTACTTTATGTCATTTCCTTTATATCCGCTAGGCAAATAAATAGGAGCGTGATTATGAAAACGGCAAGGAAAAAGAGAGAGAAGAAAAAGCAAGAAAAGAAAAAAAAGAGAGAAGAGCAAAAAAGAAAAGAAAAAAAAAGAAGAAAAGAAAGGAAACAAAAGAGCGGAAAAAGAAAAAGATGATTGAAGTGAGCAGCGGTCGGGATGATGCATAACGACTCGAGCGAATGTGTTTGTTTTTAAAGTCGTTACATCTTATTCATGCGCTAACAACTAACAAGTGTTGATGTTTGTGAGTCCAGATTTTCTAGGCAACTGGCATACTGGCTACCCACTCATACAACACCGGATCCAAAAAGATGACAAAGGCTGTATCCCAGGAGATCGAGGAGACCATTGTAGACCCTGCTCACGAAGAAGAGATCGTGGATGTGGCCGGGATGAAAGAAGAAATGTACAAGTTAAGACAGCAGATGGCTGAAATGTACCAGGCTTGGTCGAGAGGCCAACCACTACCAGCCTATCCTGCTAACCCCGCATATGTCCCCCCAGCCAATCCTAACCCTGAGCCACCAACATTGAACTCATCCTCCACCTACCCCGATTACCCTCACTACTATGCTTCCACCTCCCAGATACCGCCACCTCCAGCCAAGCAAACACCACCTCAGGTTCCACAAGTTGCTCCTGTATATGTGGCACCTCCGCCCGCTGTTATCCACAAATCCTCTAGCGAACCAATGTTTCATATCCAGGATTCTCACTACTACCCTCCGGAGCCGACTTTCAGACAACACGAGTCTCACGCTCCGATGATAGAAGCAAGTGACGGGCAGGAAGAGATGGCTCGGAAAGTAAAAAGTCTTGAGAATGCTTTCCGCAATATGCAAGGGCTAGGAGGGCAAGTAAGTGTAGCCTACAAAGACCTGTGTTTGTTCCCTGAGGTGCAGCTTCCTGCGGGATTTAAGTTGCCAAAGTTCGACATGTACAACGGACACGGGGATCCGGTAGCTCATCTAAGAGGATACTGTAGCAAGATGAGAGGCGCGGGAGGTAGAGATGAATTGTTGATGGCGTATTTCAGCCAAAGTTTGAGTGGATCAGCTCTGGAATGGTATACCCGACAGGACCATACAAGATGGTTCGTTTGGGATGACTTAGCGCAAGCTTTCGCTAGTCATTTTCAGTACAATCTGGAGATCATACCCGACAGGTTATCCCTTACCAAGCTGGAGAAAAAGCCAGGAGAGAGCTTTAGAGAATACGGTTTTAGATGGAGGGAACAGGCCGCTAGAGTGGATCCGCCAATGAAAGAAGGTGAGATGGTGGATTGTTTTCTGCAAGCTTTGGAGCCAACGTACTACGGCCATCTAGTGTCGGCAATCGGGAAAAGTTTCAACGAAGTTGTGAAAATGGGAAGTTTTGTAGAAGAGGGTTTGAAGACAAACAAGATTATGAGTTTTTCGGCTATCAAAGCCACCAATCAAGCTATACAGAGTGGAAACGGAGGAGTGATGGGAAAGAAGAAGAAAGAAGAAGTAGCAACCGTAGAAAGTAGGTCATGGAGTCGCAACCCACATTATAACCCACCAAGACCCTACCGCCAACACCCACCAAGCCCAACGACTCCATATAATCCACCACCACCATCTTATCCGCCAAACCCGTACAACACACCAAGCCCATATAACCCACCACCACCACCGTACCCACCAACTGTCCCACATTACCACCACCCACAAGCCCAAGCCTACCCACCACCACCACCCCATGTGTGGAGAGCTCAAGCTCCACACAATGTGTACCATACCCAAAACACATACCCAACCCCTAAACCTTACCAAAACCAGAATAGACCCAGGCCGGACGCTGATTGGAGAAACAAAGCGAGAAAGACATTCACTCCTCTCGGAGAGTCATATACCATTCTTTTCCACAGGTTGAAAGAATTGGGGATGTTGAGACCAATCGCACCAAAAATCCGAACCCACCCCCGAAAAATCTTGATTCTTCTGTCAGATGTGAATATTGTTCAGGAACATTGGGCCACGATACTGAGAAGTGTTGGCAATTAAAGAATGCCATTCAAGATCTTATCGATGAGAGGAGAATTGAAGTGCAGGCTCCCGAAGCCCCAAACATTACCCAGAATCCATTGCCGAATCACCATGAAACGAATATGATAGAACTGGTGCAGGGTGATGGCAATCAAAAACCATCTCAAGCCGTCATGATGATAAAGTCGAGTGACAAGCTAGAGAAAGAAATTGTGAAAGAGGGAGTAATTGTTGAGAAACCAAAGCCAGTAGTGATGGGAGGTTTAAAGGTGGTAGTTCCAGGTGCAAAGACGATCGTAACTGTGAAAGGAGCAAGTGCAGAGCCAGTAATCATAAAACCAGTAGTGCAAATGCCGGTGGTGAATACAAAGACTGTGCCTTGGAACTATAATAAGGTAACAGTAGTTTACAAGGGAAAAGAGATTTCTGGTGAAATTAACGAAACGCATGGACTTACCCGATCTGGAAGGTGTTTTGCTCCAGAGGAACTGAGAAAGATGAAAACGGTAAAAGAAAGTCAACTGAAGAAGCCAGTGTCGGAGGAGGAAGCAGAAGAATTTCTTAAGAAAATGAAGTCACAAGAGTACTCAGTGGTTGAGCAGTTAAGAAAGACCCCGGCCCAGATTTCTTTGTTATCTTTGTTGATACATTCAGAAGAGCACCGGAAGGCTCTTATGAAGATTCTAAATGAGGCTCATGTTCCGGAGAAGATTTCAGTGTGTCATTTGGAGAAGATTACCAGCAAAATTTTCGAGTCTAATAGAATCACCTTCTCTGATAGGGAGCTGCCGGTGGAAGGAACCGAACACAATAAAGCATTGTACCTCACGGTAAAGAGTGAAGAGTCAGTCGTGACCAGGGTATTGATTGACAATGGATCGAGTGCGAACATTTGCCCGCTGTCAACTTTAGGGAAGCTGAACATTAGCCCGGACAGAATCCGGAGAAACAGTATCAATGTGAGAGGGTTTGACGGCGGAGGTAAGAACACGTTGGGAGATATTATTTTGGAAGTGACCATCGGTCCCGTTGATTTTACGATGGAGTTCCAAGTGCTCGATATTGCCGTATCATATAACTTGCTGTTAGGTCGACCCTGGATTCATGCGGCCAAAGCGGTGCCATCTTCTCTACACCAGATGGTCAAGTTTGAATGGGAGCAACAAGAGATTGTTGTACACGGAGAGGAAAATGCTTGTAATGTGGTAGCACCTTTTGACGGTACTGATGGGGATCGGGGTCCTTGGGTCTACCAAGTGACGGATGCTGTTGAGGTGAATAGGGTTGCTGAAGGAGAAAAGTTATCAACCCCGATGTTGGCACCAACTGCCGTAATGGTGGCCAGAGAAATGCTGAGAAACGGATTTGCACCGGGGAGGGGATTAGGCAAAACACTGCAGGGAGTCACTCAACCAGTTCAGCTTCCGGAGAATAAAGGTACATTCGGCTTAGGGTTCAAACCCACTTTTGCCGATATCCAAAGAGCCTCTAAAGCCAAGAAAAACTGGACCTTGCCCAAACCCATACCCAAATTATCCGACATCTTTATCAGGCCTGGTACAAAATATCAACCATCTGCTACAGCAAAGTGCATTGAGACCCAACTTGATGAAGAAATGCTTGGTTTTAAGAAATTGTTTTGGGAGGTGAATACGATTGAAGCAGAGGAAGGCACGAGCAACATGAACGTGCAATTTGTGGGGCCCAGAGTCACATTGAACAATTGGGAAGCTACTCCTTTCCTTATCAGGAAGGAGTCTTGGTAGTTAGCTCAAAATTTCATCATTGTTTCCCGAAAGTTGTTATTTTATAGTTTCCCCATTCTCCTCATGAAAAAAAAAATCGCCATGTATCCCGAACATTGTTCGTTTCTTTTATTAATGAAATGCAGTTTTTCCTTTTTCTTCACTTTTGCCTTATTTTTCTTTATTTTTCCTTTTGTACAGTTTTGCATGTGTTGATTCCAATGCCATGTCATGCGTGAAGGATTCTAGACCCAGTTCCGACAATCACGCTACTATACAAGAAATCGAGGAAGATAGTGAAATAGAATGTGAGGATGAGGAAGCCCTGGAGGAAATAAGTAAGGACATGAAACAATACGAGGAAAAACCCAAGCCGAATCCTGAGTGATACGGAATCTGTAAACTTGGGGAGCGAAGATGATGTCCGAGAAACAAAGATTAGTGTGCATTTGGAGGCACCCCTCAGGGATGAATTGATAAGGTTGTTACATGAATTTAAGGACATCTTTGCCTGGTCCTATGATGACATGCCTGGGCTTAGCACAGATCTAGTGGTACACAAGTTGCCTATTTACTCTGAATGCCGGCCGGTGAAACAAAAGCTGAGGAAATTCAAAACGAACATTAGCGTGAAGATAAAAGAAGAGGTGAATAAGGAGTTTGAGGCAAAGGTCATAAGAGTTACCAAATACCCCACCTGGTTGGCAAATGTTGTGCCGGTCCCAAAGAAAGATGGCAAAACCGGAGTGTGTGTAGACTATAGAGACCTCAACAAAGCCAGTCCGAAGGATGACTTCCCATTGCCAAACATCCACATATTGATCGACAATTGCGCCAAGCATGAGATCGGTTCGTTTGTGGATTGTTATGCAGGTTATCACCAGATCCTGATGGACGAAGAAGATGCTGAGAAAACTGCCTTCATTACACCTTGGGGAACGTACTGTTACAGAGTAATGCCGTTTGGATTGAAGAATGCCGGAGCAACTTACATGAGGGCAATGACCACTATGTTTCATGATATGATGCACAGAGAAATTGAGGTATATGTGGACGATGTCATCATAAAGTCCAGAGAACAACCTGATCATGTGAGAGACTTGAGGAAGTTTTTCCAAAGACTCCGGAGGTACAATCTAAAGCTCAATCCGGCGAAGTGTGCTTTTGGAGTACCTTCAGGGAAACTACTGGGGTTTATTGTGAGCCGGCGAGGTATTGAACTGGATCCGTCAAAGATCAAGGCTATTCAAAGTCTACCTCCGCCGAAGAACAAGAAGGAGGTCATGAGCTTATTAGGAAGGTTGAATTACATTAGTCGGTTTATTGCTCAGTTGACATCAACATGCGAGCCGATTTTCAAGTTGTTAAAGAAAGATGCAGCAGTGAAATGGACCGACGAATGTCAGGAAGCCTTTGACAAGATCAAGGAATATTTGGCCAATCCTCCGGTGTTAGTTCCTCCAGAACCAGGGCGACCTCTGATTTTGTATTTGACGGTGCTAGATAACTCTTTCGGTTGTGTACTGGGTCAACATGATGAGACGGGCAAGAAAGAACAAGCCATCTACTACCTCAGCAAAAAGTTTACATCCTACGAGGTGAAGTATACCCAACTGGAGAGAACTTGTTGTGCATTGATTTGGGTGGCTCAGAAGCTAAAGCATTATTTGTCAGCATATACTACGTACTTGATATCACGATTGGATCCTCTCAAGTATATCTTTCAGAAGCCCATGCCTACGGGAAGACTGGCCAAATGGCAGATTCTGCTCACAGAATTTGACATTGTTTATGTAACTCGTACGGCAATGAAGGCACAAGCTATTGCAGATCATTTGGCCGAGAATCCGGTGGATAATGAATATGAGCCATTGAAAACATACTTTCCGGATGAAGAGGCAATGCTTGTCGAGGAGATGGAGCAAGAGGAGAGACCAGGATGGAAAATGTACTTTGACGGAGCCGTCAACAGCAGGGGCGTTGGTATCGGAGCGGTACTCATTTCAAGTACGGGTCAACACTATCCCGTCACAGCTCAGCTTCGATTTTTCTGTACCAACAATATGGCCGAATATGAGGCATGCATCTTGGGATTAAGGATGGCAATTGACATGGGTATTCAAGAGATTTTGGTCATGGGTGACTCGGATCTCTTGGTACACCAAATTCAAGGGGAATGGGAGACACGAGATTTGAAATTGATACCATATCGGTATTGTTTGCACGAGTTGTCTCAAAGATTCCAGTCTATAGAATTCAAGCATATCCCGAGAATGCACAATGAAATTGCAGATGCTTTGGCCACATTGTCCTCTATGTTGCATCATCCGGACAAGACATATATAGATCCACTCCAGATCCAAGTCCGAGATCAGAATGCTTATTGCTTCGTCGTGGAAGAAGAGTCGGATGGAGAGCCGTGGTATCATGATATTAGAGAATACTTGAAAGCTGGCAAATACCCGGAGCAAGCCACCGGAGACCAGAAGAGAGCCATCAGGCGTCTAGCCAATGGATTTTTCTTCAGTGGAGGAGTGGTATACAAAAGAACACCGGATCTGGGTTTATTGAGATGTGTGGATGCACAACAAGCGGATGAAATCATGATTGAAGTACATGCTGGAGTATGCGGACCCCACATGAGCGGGTATGTTTTAGCAAAGAAGATCTTGAGAGCTGGGTACTACCGGCTCACGATGGAGCGTGATTGTATCAGGTATGTAAAGAAATGCCATCAATGCCAGGTACATGGGGATCTGATCCATTCCCCGCCTTATGAGTTGCACACAATGTCAGCACCTTGGCCCTTTGTTGCTTGGGGCATGGATGTCATCGGCCCAATAGATCCAGCCGCTTCTAACGGGCACAGGTTTATCCTAGTTGCAATTGATTATTTCACCAAGTGGGTCGAAGCTAAGACATTCAAGGCGGTGACGAAGAAAGCGGTGGTGGATTTTGTGCACGAGAATATCATATGCCGATTTGGAATCCCCAAAGTGATTATCACAGACAATGGAGCCAATTTAAACAGTCATCTCATGGCGGAAGTTTGTGAAAGGTTTAAGATCACGCACCGTAATTCCACACCTTACAGTCCGAAGGCAAATGGTGCAGTAGAAGCGGCAAATAAAAACATCAAGAAGATTCTCCGGAAAATGGTGGAGGGATCCAGGCAGTGGCATGAAAAGTTACCCTTTGCTCTCATGGGTTACCGCACGACGGTACGTACTTCTATCGGAACCACACCTTATACACTGGTGTACGGAACGGAGGCTATTATACCCGCAGAAATAGAAATACCGTCATTGCGAATTATAGCCGAATCCGAGATAGATGACGATGAATGGGTAAAGGCCCGGTTAGAACAGTTGAATTTGATTGAGAAGAGATTGGCCGCGGTCTGCCATGGACAGTTATATCAGCGGAGAATGGCCAGAGCATATAATAAGAAGGTACGACCTCGAAAGTTTGAAGTTGGACAACCGGTATTGAGGCGTATCTTACCACATTGGGCAGAGGCAAAAGGCAAGTTTGCACCAAATTGGCAGGGACCGTTCGTGGTATCACGGGTGTTGTCCAATGGAGCATTATATTTAACAGATGTTGAAGGAAAGTGCGTAGAGACTGCTATCAATTCGGATGCGGTCAAAAGATACTATGTATGATTCCTTTTCAATTGTATGTTTTGTATTTTGTTGTGATTTTGGAATTGAAATGACGAAGGCATTTTATTCTCTATCCAAACACTTTATCCATTGATAACCCCTTTGAGCCTTAATGAATGAATTCTTTCATATCCCTCTCTCGGAATCGCTCTAATGCAATAAGATCGAAATTGCCAGAATGAAAAATGAAATGATGGAAAAATGAAAAAAAAAATGAAATGAAAAAAAAAATGAAAAAAAAAAGAAAAAAGACAATAAATCGGGAAAAAGTCAAAAAGAAATCCATCTAACTTTTGAAGTTGGATGAACTACGTCTGACTTGATCCCGAAAGGGTACGTAGGCAGCCTCTCTGAGGTTCAGTCACAATAAAGAAAAATCCAAAAACTCCCCACATATTGAAACTGGGGCAGAGGTTATGTTTTAATAATTCCGAGAGTTGTAAATATGTTTAACCCTCGTTGAAATTTTGAGCCTTTATATCTTTCTTTCTTAACTCGTCCAAAAGCCACGTTACAGTCCAAAGAAAGACCTTCTGATCGATTCTGAAATGATAACGAATACAACGAAGGAGGAGCGAAGTATCAGACAATACCCGTGGAACAGAAAACAAAATCCAAAAAGGAAAAATGAAAAAAAATAAAAAAAATGAGAGAGTCTCATCGGTGAAAACCTTAGCCGGCACTGTGAGATGATTGTGAGGTCGAGAGAATAAACGAGAGAGTCTTATTGGTGAAAACCTTTCGAGGCACCGTAAGGCGATCGTGAGGACTATCAAAAGAGAAAAGGCAACAAAAAAGAATATTGGTTTGGGTCAAAGGCAATTCAGAGTCAGAATAATGATTGGAACGAACTGGGTCCAGAGTTTAAATACATGGCATGGTCAGCGGAATCAGCCAGCAAATACCCAGATAAGTTCTGTCATCTCTCCAAAATACCCTTACCTTTCTTTCATTTTTTCCGCATTTCATTGTTTACCCTTTTGAGAGCTAACTACCAGCTCCTGATAACGGAAGTTGAAACAATACTGGATCAGAAAGGATAGAAGATTGGGGAAAGGAATAAAGAAGCTTGGCAAACATGGCCAAAGAAAAGAAAACAAAACAAAAATGGAAAAAATGAGAAAATACAAAAAGAGTCTGCAAGGGACAAGAAGTCGAAAGCTATGCAACATGAAAAAGCAAAAACAAAGGAAGCAATAAGAAGTGGGGACGGCAGATGCCAGTTGCCAGCAGTTTATATCTAATAAATTTTGTTTCATGCAGGAACAAATTGTCACTAATCACTTTAAAGTGAATGTGACCAATGTGGAAAATTTAAAATACCAAAAAGAGTAAGTCTACCGAATAAGTGGAGAAATTCACAGGCAAGAGATAAGTTGGTAAAAGAAAATACCAAAAAGAGGAGGTAACATATTTTAAAATCCACTCCCCAGTCCTCAGGCTGAGGGAATATTTTCTGCATTGCACGTTTCAATTCTGTTAGGCGCCCACCTTCAAATACGGGAATATTTTCTGCATTAACATCTTTTAGAATCTGCTCCCCAGTCCTCAGGCTGAGGAAATATTTTTTGCATTGCACGTTTAAATTCTGTTAGGCGCCCACCTTCAAATACGGGAATATTTTCTGCATTCGCATTGCACGTTAGGCGCCCACCTTCAAATACGGGAATATTTTCTGCATTCGCATTGCACGTTTAAATTTCCGTTAGGCGCCCACCTTCTAATACGGGAATATTTTCTGCATTCGCATTGCACGTTTCAATTCTGTTAGGCGCCCACCTTCAAATACGGGAATATTTTCTGCATTCGCATTGCACGTTTAAATTTCTGTTAGGCGCCCACCTTCAAATACGGGAATATTTTCTGCATTCGCATTGCACGTTTAAATTTCTGTTAGGCGCCCACCTTCAAATACGGGAATATTTTCTGCATCATCATGGTTTATATATTTAAAAGCCCACACTGGGGCAGGAAAAAAAAAAAGAAAAGAGGTAGTTTGTTGTTTTGTTTTGAGCAGGTTCAGCTCGGGATCAAGAAAAACAAGAAAATCAACAAAAAGAGAGTCATCAAGAAAAACAAGAAAATCAACAAAAAGAGAGTCATCAAGAAAAACAAGAAAATCAACAAAAAAGGAAGATTCTGCATCACCGGAAAGGGAAGAAAAGCAAAAGCTAGATTAGGAACAATTGTAATTGTAGGATCATAGCTTAGAATAGCTTCTTCATTTTACATTTTCCCCGGTGTAATAAGGAGTAAGTCAGCAGATCTCAACAGTGTCAATGCAACAGTGAGTCTGGTAGTTTTTAAAACTGCCAGACCTTCCCGAACTACACTGACCTGATTCCTGTTTAGCCCAAGATATGTAGGCAACCTCTAAAGCAGGGTGCGGTCAAAAGGTTTTCAAAAATGCTTTCACGGAATATGCCGATGTGCAAAAATCTCTCATTACTGCTCACTTATCTTTGCTTCTGAAAGCTGCTGGGGATGACACTTGTGAGCACATGATTTTTGCACTAGGCAAATAATTCCAAAATTAAAATAAATATGTTTTTGAGTGCAATTACTTGCTTTGCTTGAAATTAGTTATATTTTTGTGTGTTTGAATAAGTAAGAAATTAGAAAAATCAAAAAAAATAGTAGTAATTAATTTGTTAGTTTAGTTAATTAGAAAATTAGTAAAATAGCTTAAGTAGTAGAAATTAAGAAAAATAGCAGAAAATTACCAAAAAATACTAGAAAATTAGAGTAAGTAGGAAATTAGGATTTATATTTTTCATAAAAGAAAAGAAAAAAAAAAATAAAAGAAAATGCATAAAAATCATTAAAACCAGAAAATACAAAAAATAGATATATATATATATATTGGATATGATAAACTTGGGCCAGTTGCAATCCAAGTCACTGGCCCAATATTTTAGTCCAAAGGTGATTTGGTCCGGAAATGATGGTGAAATAATCTCAGCCGTTCATGTCCTTAAATCCAACGGCTGAGATAATTGTTGGAACTAATTAGTTATTGAATTATGGGAGGATGGATCCAAGCCGTCCGTTTGATTTAATCCAAGGGTCTAAGACTTTGGCCTCATAAGTAATAGGACGGCGTCGTTTTAGTAACGCTCATCCAGAGCCGTTGATCTCTCTTCAACGAGCGGCTCAGATTATCTTAAACGACCAGCCTATAAAAGGCTTTGGTCCGAGAACTTTGGTCATTTTTACAACCCTAGAGACTCAGCCGCCCTAATCTCTCACCCTCTTCATCATCTTCATCTTCACCGGCTATGGCGGCCACCACTCCTACGGTGGTCGCCGGCTCCTCTTACTACTCCTATCTTCTTCTCCTTCCTCATCATTCCATAATACACCCAAAACCCCCAGAAAATACCCTGTTCTTCAAAGTCCCGGTCACCGGAATCTTCGCCGGTGACCGCTAAACAATGAGAACCGCTTCCAAACCAATGCCGTTCTATTCCTCTCCATGAGATCTATCCAACCATACCACTGGCTACCCTCGAATAAGTCTGGAACGTTTCGAATATCCCAAAAAGGGTCGTCGGAACCCTAACTCCGGCGACCCCAAGTTCAAACCCCAATCAAGAATCGTTCTTTACCCTCACCCAAACACCCCCCTGCAACTTAAATCTCAAAAAGGCTTCATCTTTAAGCCTTGAAAGAAGAATCAGAAAGATTGAAAAAAAAAGGATCTGGAAAAGAATAAGAAAAACAAAATAAGAAGAATAAAAGGAGCCTCAGAGTACGAGAGAAACAGAGAAAATAAAGAGATTAGGAAGCTCGGGGGACAGGCCCCGCGAGCTAAGTACCCTCACCCCTTTTATGCTTTATTTGTTTCTGTTTATTTGCTTGCATGCATGTTTTCTTGCTGTTTCATTGTTTATTTTGATCTTGAAATCCTGTGATCCATTCATTGTTACTTGCTTATTGTTCATGTCTCTCTTCTGTGATTTCGTCCTATGTTAGTTTTCTGCTTATGTTCTCTGACTTCGTATGCTTTTGACCTGTTTAGTATTAGGGTTCTATAATCATCTTACTCACATCCTTTGTTATTACTCTGTTCTGACTGTTTTAGGTTTAGTTTAACACTAATGTTGACTTTCATCTTATTCATCTTCATATGCA
Organism: Nicotiana noctiflora; assembly: GCA_032618575.1. Taxonomy (NCBI): domain Eukaryota; kingdom Viridiplantae; phylum Streptophyta; class Magnoliopsida; order Solanales; family Solanaceae; genus Nicotiana; species Nicotiana noctiflora. The sequence continues at coordinate 44,935 of JASVEL010012798.1, forward strand.
TATGCTCCTGTTTGTTTATTTTCATGTTCTGTTTCTTCCATGTTTAGTCATGTTTAGTCTAATACATGTTTTAGGGTTATGAAGTGTTTGGTTTGTCTCTCGAGTTCAAAATTAGATCTTGATATTCATGTTCTCTCTTCTATTCTGTTAGGGTTTTTATCTTGTTAGTTTTCAATAGCTCTTCTGTCAACTTACATGTTTGGATCCTGATACTATGTTCAATGGTTTGTCTTTCATTGTCACTCAGATTTGTATTAGATTACTTTTGTTGTCTTGTTTCTCTTTCTGTATCTTCACATGTCTAGTCTTAGTAAAGCTTGGCAATCTTATATTCATCCCTTATCCTGTCTTTAATCTGGGGTTCACTTCTTTGCTCACATTCTGGTGGTCTTATTTGTGTTCATTTTTAGTGCAAGTCTAGTATTCTTGTCATATCATCTCTCATATGTTTTATTTGATGAATGAGTATGCCAATTTGGGGTCTGTTTCTCTTCATGTTACCCTCATATGATAGACTTAGGTTTCTCTTTTCACTGTTTCTCCATGTTCTTCTTGTCATCATCTTCATCTCATTTGTCATGCACTTGTGCTAGATTTAGGAATGTTATTCTTTGCTTCTTCATGGCTTTCCTATTCTTCATCCCCACTCTTAACATGCATATATCAAGCTAGGGTAGCACTTAAAAATGAATTCTAATTACCCTGCTTAGGTTAGTTGAACCATGTTGACTGTTTCATAAGAATCTATGCTTATATGTGTTTGTGCCCTGAACCTTTGGTGATTCTGAGTTGTTCAAACTTTCATGTGACTTGAACTGGTAGTTATTAGGTCTTAATTAACATGAATTCATACTTTGCCTCATAAAATTAGATAATGTGAATTAATCAACTGAAATTCAACCATATCAATTGTCTTCTCTGAGTTTTGGTTGATTATCACATTTTGTTTGATCTTATGTGTCCTAATATGCAATCCATGTTAAAATTGATTTAGTTTTACTGGTTCTGGTTGAGTGTGAGTGTTTGATTAACACTGTTTGAACCCTAGGTGAATTGGTTATAGCTGTTAGCACTAGGTTCTATGAAAATGGCTAGTTTTTAAATAGGTTAGAACTGAAAATGCATAATTAGGTTATAAGTTTAATAATTGGCCTAAGATTGGTTAACCTTGCAAAAGGTTGACCAATTCTATAAGCCCTAACACACAGTTCACTGTTAAACAGTGGCTGGTTGTGCAAAGGGGCTATGTCTGCAAATGCAGACTAGCCCAGGCTCTATATTGAGCCCTGAACAGCAAAGTGGCCAAACCTGTAAAGGTTTTGGGCCTAGCTGTTCAGTATATGGCTTTAATAGCCCAAGCTAAGTCTCAACTTGAGATTGGCTAACTTTTAAATAGTTTAAACATAATAACAAAGTAGGCTATGCCTGCAATTAGCTTTAATTAAGAATAAATTTGGTCTTAATTGACTGGAATTAGTTTAAAAGTGGCTAAAATTGAAATAGTTCTTAGAAATAAATCTGGCCAGCCCTTAAATACTAATGCCAGGGCTGGCTATTAGTTAAATAGGTTCAAAACTAGCTAAAATCTGCCCTAGGCAAGCTGGTAAATCAGCAGTGCTCTTAGGGGCACAATCGGGTATTGAAAAGGTGAAATAGTAACTAGTAAGAACTTAGGAGGGTAATAGGGACATTCATGCTCCTGATTTCTGCAATTTTGCAGAGATTTAGGGGTATAATGGTCTCCTAAAAATGGGAAATCTGTAAAAATCTCAAACCCCTAAGGTCATACTAGTAAAAGGCCATAAAAGAGAATCTTTAGAACCTTCCAGCACATGCTGGAAGGGTTTCTGGTAACTGAAATATGGACTAAAGTGTAGAATGGATAATTTTAGGAGGGGGGAAGTGGGATTAATCCCATACTTCCTCCCCAAGTATTCATCCCTAAAGGTTAGCTATAAATATCTCTTCAAAGAGCTGAAAAGGGGATTCCAGGGGAGAACAATCTGAGCTAATATTTGGGGTTGGAAATTCTGAGAGTAATCTGGAAAACACATTTAAATTGAAATTCATTGGATACAAAAAGTTTGAGAGAGAGAATTAGCAATACAATAGTAAGATCTTCTGGGTCTTGTAGCGGATTTCACTGGGTTATCTACTTAAGTCTTCTCTGTTTGCTGTGGACTTGGTTGTTGCTGTGTTGCTGTGCTTCCTTCTCTTCATTGTTGCATTCATTGTTGTTCCAATCCTTGCTGATTACTTACTTGCATCCCCTAGAACTCATTGGTTCTTTCTATTTGATCCAGGTACACTTCTCTATTTATGATGAAGATGTAGTTGCTGAAATGCTGTAATGGAATGAAGTGCCTGTTTAATCCATTTGCCATTTTGTATTACTTAATCAGTAGCTTAATTGTAATAGTGTAGTAGCTGAAGAACAAGAACAGAAACAATGTAATAGTAGTAGTATAGTGGTAATGTAGTATAAATCACTTAGTTAATTAGGCAAAACCTCTAAAACAAAGTCTAATGGCTATCACATGAGTAAATGACAATCATGATCACATAGTTAATTCATTTCATTAATCAGTCAAATTAAAATTAGTTAAGAAGAAGAAACTATCGGACAAGGCAGATAATTGGAGTGCGATTGGCTTGATAGTATTAAGTGAGTTCAATTAGTGTTGATATCAGTGTTTAATCATATACATGAAGTAATATATAAGAATAAGTTCAAAAGTAATATCTGGGTTAAGTCATATTAGAGTCCGTAATTGTATATACATATCCATGAGTTTAATTCATACGGTTAGTCAGTAGCAAAAATAGTATAGCTATAAGTAACCCATACCCTTTCATCTATATATGAAGCTAAATAGCTCACTGATATTAGATAGTAATTGATTCACTGGCTAGTATATTTTCTTTGTTAAAAATCAAGAACAGAAGTAGTCTTGTAATTCCCTGTTAGTAGATAGCATTATTTCCAAATTTGTATTACGACTTTTCTCTTTAATTGATCAATAAAAATGACATATGATTCTTTCTTTGAGTTCAAATGTGTACATTCTTTTACTTTCTCTGTTATTGTTGGTTTTGGGCCTAAATTTTTATATGAAACCAACTGGGCCAGCAATCAAAGTTCAATAAATACCTGGGCCTTTAAGGCCTGGTCTGAAGTATTGTTTGTATATTTAAATAACAGAAATCACACGGGCCCGGGATCATTATAGTAATAGCATACGATTAAGGAAAAAACAAGTATAGAAAACATAGTTAAATATTAGTATCCTTTAATGAAAATTGGGACGAGCCTCGCCCGAATAACACCGGGGCCCCCCATTTAGTAATGATATAAACACAAATAGATCCGGGAAAGCTAATAGCCAATTCCATAGCTTCTCCCAAAATATTTAAAAGCCGATAGACATTATTTTAGGGCACGGTTTTAATATATCTTCCTATGAATGAGTGTGCACTTGGTGCGACTCAAATCCAAATCTCGGTAAAGCCGAAATACACCAAAGGTCATAGGCGTACTGGTTGCGGTATGACTTGAGGCGTGTTTTCGCGATACCGCAAATTCCTAAAAATAATATTTAATGTAAAAGCACATTATGTTGTTAAAATCTATAATTGAGTCAAACAAAAGTCAAAAACGACAGTGGAGCGACCGTGCTAAAACCACGGAATCCGGGAGTGCCTAACACCTTCTCCCGGGTTAACAGAGTTCCTTACCCGGACCTCTGCTTCGCAGACATTTCAAGAGTCAAAATTCCTCGGATTCGGGATCAACCGGTGACTTGGGACACCATTGTCATTCCCAAGTGGCGACTCTGATTAATCTCTAATAAAATCCCGAACCGATTGTCCTTAAATTGGAAAAACTCCTTCCCTTACGTTATTTTATCCGTTTCGGGTAATTGAACGTCGGGGTATACCCTACAAGTGTATTTATACATCTTACGCATGTTGGGGTAATAAAAAGGGAGGTGTGACAACACTGACCTTTTGCTTTTCCGTCTCGTGTCTCATTTTTGTATCTTGTCTGTCGGGGATACAACTTCTCCCATTAACGCTTGTTCCTTTCCCCCTCTCAACATTGCTGGGGATAACATTGGTTTAAAGATCACTTATCCTTAAAACTTGGGCTATCTCGCTTCTCTCAAGATTATTTTTCTCCAAAACTTCCCATCGTTTTTTTCCCGTAAACTGCTGGGAATTTCATTTCCTTCACAACCTTGTGTTATCTTCCATCTTCCTTAACTGGGTATTTGATTCAAGAAAATTTTCGTAATGAGAGAAAATTTTCTGCCCGAGTTTGATAATCTTCTTTGCGGCCTGTCTTTCCTTCACCAATAACCTCTCATTTTCCTACCTCAAATCAAAGAAAAATTTGTTAGTTTAAAATATGGCAAGTGGTCATGCCACTCCTACCGGGGATGATTTTTTTTCTTTTTCTTTTCCTTTTCCTTGCTCTACACTCCCTGAACTTGTTGGGAAATGCTGTTATTTGCTGGGGATGATATTCTTACTGGGGATGATTTTTTTATTCTTTTCTTTTCCCTTATGTGCTCTGTGTTGTCCGACCCCTTGGTCGATAATCTGCTCGGAAACCTCCTTCTTCCCGATGATCATTATTAACATAATTCCTCCGTTATTGTTTTCCAACCTACTCCGTACTTCCTCCGAACCTTCAGACCAACCTATCATTTTGGTCTTACAACAAATCGTCTTTTCGACTTATGGCTTTATCTTGCGCCTACTCACATTTGCTTTGCACCGTTTTGGCGACTGGTAGTAAGCTATGAAAAATTCCTTCTCAAAATAAATTGCTAAAAAGAAAGTCTTTAAACGAAAAATGATGATTGCAAAAAATAAAAAAGAAAAACCTTTTTGAACGGGTGTTGGGAAAAATATAAAGAAAAGAAATTATCTGAATGGTATACCTAATCCAAATGATCATGTCGTGCATTTCTGGATTAATCAACCCAGTCTATTTGTATCAATCAATTTTCTGATAGCCTCATATTGCTGGGGACAAACAGGCATCCAATTCTTCGCCGAATGCAGACACTTTTCGACAATCTTACCTCGCCATCTCATAGTGCCCTTCAAAGGGTTTTCACTAATGAGATTCTCTCATTTCTCTCAAACTCCCGTCGCCTTATGGTTCCTGTGAAGGTTTTCACCGATAAGACTCTCTCATTTTGTTTCTCTCAGCTTTCATAGCCTTATGGTGCCTGTGAAGATTTTCACCGATAAGACTCTCTCATTTTGTCTCTTTCTCTGCTGGGGACTGGAGTGTTATCAACAAGATTCTGTCTACTAGGGTTCCCTTGGCTACCAATTTCTTCAGCTCATGATCCTTATTCATTCGGGGATCGGGGTGTTATTCTTGGCTTTCCTTTGCATGATTCAGCACCTCTCAGATACTGATCGGGAGGTCTTTTTGGATATCAATATGGTTGTTTTTTGTGTGGGGCTAAAGAAAATGATATAACTTTAATGGGTAGAACATTACAACTTTTGGAATCACACTTTTTCTATATATATATATATATATATATATATATATATATATATATATATATATATATATATATATATATATATAACTTACCTCAGTTTTACTGCTTGGAGAATCTTTGATTTTTGTTACACTATGATCGAGCCGTGAGGCGCCTACGTATCCTCTTTGAGGAATCAGGCCGAACGTAGTTCACTCATATTCACTCAAAAAAAAGGGGGAAAGCAAGGGTTAAAAGTGTTTGGATAGAAGAAAGAATTGCCTCCGTCATTTCATTATTTGATAAACACCAAGTACAAACAAACAATTTAACCAAAGTTAAAATCAAAGAAATTACACGTAATATCTTTTGACCGCATCAGAATTGATAGCCATGACGATGCATCTTCCTTCGACATTTGTTAGACATAAAGAACCATTGGACAACACTCTGGTCACAATATACGGCCCTTGCCAGTTCGGGGCGAACTTGCCCTTCGCTTCGGCCTGATGTGGCAAGATTCGCTTCAGCACCTGTTGTCCCACTTCAAACTTCCTAAGAAGCACCTTTTTATTATATGCTCTTGCCATTCTCTTTTGATACAATTGGACATGATATACCGCTGCCAATCTCTTTTCGTCAATCAAGAATAATTGTTCCAATCGGCTTTTGACCCATTCATCATCATCAATCTCAGCCTCAGCGATTATCCCAAGGGAGGGAATTTCAACCTCTGCTGGTATCACTGCTTCAATTCCGTATACGAACAAATAAGGAGTTGCACCTACTGAAGTACGAACAGTAGTGCGATAACCCAATAGTGCAAATGGTAACTTTTCATGCCATTGCCTGGATCCTTCTACCATCTTCCTCAATATCTTCTTTATGTTTTTGTTGGCTGCTTCAACGGCTCCACTCGCCTTGGGACGATATGGTGTGGAATTACGGTGTGTAATCTTAAACTGTTGACATACTTCTTTCATCAACCCACTGTTAAGAGTGGCACCATTATCCGTGATGATCATCTTTGGGATCCCAAATCTAAAGATGATATGGGAATGCACAAAATTCATCACCGCTTTCTTGGTCACTGACTTGAACGTTTTAGCTTCAACCCATTTGGTAAAATAGTCAATGGCTACCAAAATGAACCTATGACCGTTGGAAGCTGCCGGCTCGATGGGTCCAATGACATCCATACCCCAAGCAACAAATGTCCATGGCGCTCACATTGTATGTAATTCTGTCGGCGGAGAATGCATCAGATCCCCGTGTATCTGACACTGATGACATTTTCGTACGAAACTGATGCAGTAACGCTCCATAGTGAGCCAATAATATCCTGCTCAAAAAATTTTCTTAGCCAATATGTATCCACTCATATGGGGTCCACATACTCCAGCATGTACCTCTGTCATTACTGTCGCGGCTTGACCAGCGTCTATACACCTGAGCAAACCTAAATCTGGTGTCCTTTTATACAACACTCTTCCACTAAGGAAAAATCCATTCTCCAATCGTCGAACGGCTCTTTTTTTTATCTACGGTGGCCTGCTCCGGGTATACACCCATCCTGAGGTACTCCTTGAAATCATAGAACCATGGCTCACCATCCATCTCTTACTCTATCGTATTGCAATAAGCATGTTAATCTCGAACCTGAATATGTTACGGGTCAACATGGATTTTTTCTGGGTGATGCAACATTGATGCTAAAGTAGCCAAAGCATCGGCAACCTCATTATGCACTCTTGGGATATGCCTAAACTCCACCGATCGGAATCGCTTAATCAGGTCATGCAAACATTGACGATATGGTATAAGCTTCAAATATCGCGTTTCCCACTCTCCTTGAATCTGATGTATCAAGAGGTCCGAGTCTCCCAAGACCAAGATGTCCTGGACATCCATGTCCACAGCTAACCGCAACCCAAAATGCATGCTTCATACTCAGCCATGTTGTTGGTGTAATATAAACGTAGTTGAGCTGTAACAGGATAATGTTGTCCGGTTTCAGAGATAAATACCGCTCCTATTCTAACTTCTTTTGCGTTCGCAGCTCTGTCAAAGAAAAGTTTCCATCCTGGCTCCTCGGTCAATTCCATCTCATCTACATGCAACACTACTTCATCGGGAAAATACGTCCTTAAAGGTTCGTATTCATCATCAACAAGATTCTCAGCCAAGTGATCGACTAAGGCTTGGGCTTTCATAGTCGTCCTCGTCACATAGACGATGTCGAAATCCGTAAGTAATATTTGCCATTTTGCTAACCTCCCCGTGGGCATAGGTTTCTGGAAAATATATTTCAATGGATCTAAGTGTGAAATGAGATAAGTGGTGTAGGAAGACAGATGATGTTTCAGCTTTTGTGCTACCCAAGTTAGGGTACAACACATTTTCTCAAGATGAGTGTACTTAACTTCATGAACTGTGAACTTCTTACTAAGATAATAAATGGCTTGTTACTTTCTGCCGGTTATATCATGCTGCCCCAATACAGAGCCAAATGAGTTTTCCAAAACTGTTAGATAAAGAATCAGAGGTCTCCCATGTTCAGGTGGAACCAACACAGGTGGATTTGACAAATACCCTTTTATCTTATCAAACGCCTCTTGACATTCTTCAGTCCATTTGTCTGCAGCGTCCTTCCTCAACAGCCTAAAAATAGGTTCACATGTCGATATGAGCTGAGCAATAAACCGGCTGATATAATTAAACCTTCCCAGAAGAGTTATCACCTCGGTCTTATTTTTCGGTGCTGGCAGTTCTTGGATGGATTTGATCTTTGATAGGTCCAACTCAATGCCTCGCCGACTAACTATAAATCCCAATAGTTTTCCTAACGGGACACCGAATGCGCACTTGGCAGGGTTAAGCTTGAGGTTGTATCTACGAAGTCTATGGTTAAGCTTGAGAGGCAGCATTTTTGCTCTATGCGATTGCAGGGCATTGTACGCGATCGCATAGAAGGGCATGGGCAGAATGGTTCTAATGGTTATTTCATCCGCGACCTATTCATTGTTTCCACCATTGTTAACCTCGTAAAGAGATTTGGACAAGAGTTTTCAAGGGATTTGACTGAGAATTAATTGGTGGTAAGTTTCTTGACCTAATTATTCGAGTTTGTGGTAAATTTATCGTAGAAATCAGTGAAAAATCACCAAAATGGGGTAAGTTAGCGCTTGAGAAATTGTGATGTAAAAATGGAATTTGAAGGAGCATTTGAACTCCGATTTTCATAAAATTTATATATATGGACTCGTGGCAAGACAAGAAATTTGTTGATGTAAATTTCGGAATTTTTTGAGAAGCGGGCCCGCGGCTCGGGTTTTCTAGTTTCGAGGTTTTTGCTATAATTCGATTTTTTTTTCGATTGGGTATTGTCACATTTGCATATTATGATGTATTCGCTCTGTTTTTTGCTTGATTCGACGCACGTAGAGGCCGATTTGAGGGCAAAGGCGTCGCGGGCTTGAGATTTCGCCGGTTCGAGGTGGGTAATAGATGTGGATGATGACTTGAGGGTTTGAAACCCTGGTATATCACATTGTGATGATATATTGAGGCGAGACATGTTCTCTACAACGAGTATGGGATCGTTTGTGATCAGGGACTATGACTTAGTCCGCCCGAGTGATGTTAGTACTGTGTTATTGGTTAGAAATTGGTTGGTAAACATCCTACTTGGATTGTTATGATCATATTTGGGCTGAATGCCGATTACTTGGATCTACTAGGGATTATTATCACTATTTCCACGATATCTGCATGTTTTTATGATATCAGTCCTAAGATGAACACTGTCTAGTAATTAGTAGTAAAATTCTGAGATTTTAAACACTAAATCTGTAATTCCTAATAATTGGAACTTAAAGGATAATTTTGATTATGCCTGGAGGTTGCATGTATATATATATATATATATATATATATATATATATATATATATATATATACCGATTATTATTGGGCTGCACGCGGCAGCGAATGCTATGATTATATTGCGCTTGGGCTGTAGGAGCCCCTCCGGAGTCTGTACACACCCCCACTGAGCGTCGTCGACGTTAAATGGATTGGGCTACACGCTGTAACGGTCATGTGCATTGCATTTCATTCATGCATCGTTATTTACTTGTTCTACCTGTCATTACATGTTGTTGTTTCATTGATAAATGCGTAGACCAATTGGTTATAACTTTGCATTTTGCTATATTTAGGATTTCTTACTGTCAGACATTATACATGCCTAACACCACTGAGTTGGAAGTACTCAATCTACTCCCTGCACCTTGTGTGCAGATTCAGGTACTTCGGGAGCTTAGTTGAGCTAGTTGTTGTTTTCTAGAGTTTCCAGGAGTTGTCAAGGTAGCTGCTTGACATCCGTAGGACCCGACTCTTCCCCTATTCCCTTATTATTTCCGTACTTTAGAATATATTTATTGTTGAGGATTCTTGACTCTGCATTATTTAGAGACTCTAGACTCATGACCCCGGATCTTTGGGAGTTACAGTTTGTGTTGGAGTTTCGTATTGTTTTCATTTGAGTAATTCAACTATAAGTATTGATATTTGATTTAAGTATTTAATTAATTGGTTTTGAGCTTCATGCTCGGGTCGAGAGGCTGAATGGTCGGGCTTGCCTAGCATTACTGTTGGGCGCCATCACGACCGAATTTAGGGTCGTGATATTTTTTCACTTCCTTCTTTCTATTTCCATTATTGGTTATGAATTCTTGTATTGTAGTCATACATACTATTATGACTAGCTGAATTATTGTCTAGGGTTTTGATGGACCCTTTGGCAGGATGATTTTCCTGTTACGTTAATATAGATTTATTGTAGTTGTCACACCTCCTTTTTTTTACACATACTTTATCCCGAAAAGTAAAAATGTATAAAATGGGAGTTTTTCAAATTTAAGTGACATTATTCGAATTTAGGATTATTTATTTATTTCAGAGTCTCCACTCGGGAAAGGATTGGTTTTTGGTGTCCCGAGTCACCGGTTCAAATCCCAAAAGAAAAATTATTCGACTTCCCAATTGGAGTCTGCGGACCAGAAATTCTGTGTAAGAAATTCTGTTGACCCGAGGGAAGGTGTTAGGCACCCCCGGGTCAAGTGGTTCTAACACGGTCGCTTAAATTACTATAAATGTCCAAAAGATAATTTTTTACATATGCTCCAATCTATAGTGCAATTTTATAGTGCAGATGCTAGTGGTTATGGTGAGGTGCATGGTGGCTTTGGCCTTGGGGTTAGGAACGGAGGAGGCTCTGCGCTCTTGGAGTTCGCTAGGGCTTTCGAGCTTCTGATTGCTAACTCGACATTTAAGAAGAGGGAGGAGCATTTGGTCACCTTCAAAAGTTCGACGTCGAGGACTCAAATCGATTACCTTCTTCTTAGAAGGAGCGATAGAGGTCTGTGCAGGGACTGCAAGGTTATTCCGGGAGAATCCCTTTCAACCCTTCATAGACTCCTAGTGATGGATATCGGAATCTGGGTGAAGAAGAAGCAGATGGGTGCTCGGGGCCAACCGCGAATTAGATGGGGTGCTCTGACTAAAGAGAAAGCCAAGGAGCTTGAGAGAAGGTTAGTCGAGGGTGGAGCTTGGAGAAGTTCTGGGGTAGCAGACGCAATGTGGTCAGAGACGGCGAATCTGGTTAGGGAGGCAGCGCGGGATGTACTTGGGGTAACCAAAGGCTATCTAGGCAGACATCAGGGCGACTGGTGGTGGAACGACGTAGTGCGAGGAAAAGTAGAGGTGAAGAAAGCTGCTTTTGCGAAGTTGGCAGGGAGCACAAGTGAGGAAGAAAGGCGGGTGAACAGAGAGAGCTATAAGGTGGCAAGAAAGGAAGCGAAATTGGCTGTCACGGAGGCTAAAAATGCGGCTTTTGGTCGTATGTACGAGGAATTGGGGGAGAAAGGCGAGGACAAGAAGTTATTCCGGTTAGCCAAAGTAAGGGAAAGGAAGGCGCGGGACCTCGACCAGGTTAGGTGCATCAAGGATGAAGATGGTAGAGTCCTGGTGGGGGAGTCTCAAGTCAAACAGAGATGGCAGGCGTACTTCCGAGACCTTCTCAATGAGAAGGGGGACCAAACCATAGAACTAGGGGAGCTGGGGCATTCGGAGCGTCATAGAGACTTAGGGTACTGCAGGCGCATTAGGGTAGAAGAGGTCGTGGGGGCTTTGCGTAGGATGAGTAGAGGTCGAGCGACCCGGCCAGACGAAATCCCAGTGGAGTTCTGGAAATGCGTGGGTAAGCCAGGAGTGGAGTGGCTCACCAGGTTGTTCAATGCGATCTTCGGGTCCAAAAGGATGCCGGAGGAGTGGAGGTGGAGTACAGTGGTGCCCTTGTATAAGAACAAAGGGGATATCCAGTGTTGCGACAACTATAGGGGCATCAAATTAATAAGCCACACCATGAAGGTCTGGGAGCGGGTGATCGAGGCCAGAGTGAGGGAGTCGACATCTATTTTCGTGAACCAGTTCGGTTTTATGCCGGGCCGGTCCACTACAGAAGCTATCCACCTTGTCAGGAGATTGGTGGAACAGTTCAGGGATATGAAGAAGGACCTGCACATGGTGTTTATCGACTTGGAGAAGGCGTATGACAAGGTCCCTATGGAGGTACTATGGAGGTGCCTGGAGGCTAAGAGCGTGCCGGAAGCCTACATCGGAGTAATCAAGGACATGTACGATGGAGCTAAGTCCAGGGTCAGGACAGTGGGTCGGCGACTCAGACCATTTCCCGATAGTATGGATAGACCAATCTCTGCGCTTAGCCCCTCTTGTTTGCCTTGGTGATGGATGCTTTGACGCGGCATATTCAAGGGGATGTTCCTTGGTGTATGCTATTTGCTGATGACATAGTCCTGGTAGACGAGACGAGGGTCGGTGTTAACGAGAGGCTAGAGGAATGGAGACGGACTCTCGAGTCTAAGGGGTTTAAACTAAGCAGGTCTAAGACAGAATACCTGGAGTGCAAGTTTAGCGCTGAGTCGAGCGAAGTGGGCCATAGCCAAGAATGATAGTTTCAGATACCTTGGATCGGTGATCCAGGGGGACGGAGAGATAGACGGGGATGTCACTCACCGTATAGCGGCGAGGTGGTCGAAGTGGAGGCTTGCATCAGGAGTCTTGTGTGATAAGAAAGTGCCACAGAAACTCAAGGGGAAGTTTTATAGAGTTGTGGTTAGACCTGCCATGTTGTATGGGACGGAGTGTTGGCCGGTGAAGAAATCTCACGTTCAGAGGATGATGGTGGCGGAGATGAGGATGCTTAGGTGGATGTGCGGGCTCACCGGGTTAGATAAGATTAGGAACGAAGTTATTCGGGAGAAGGTGGGGGTGGCCCCAGTGGATGAGAAGATGCGAGAGACAAGACTTCGGTGGTTCGGGCATGTGCGGAGGAGAAGCCCCGATGCCCCGGTGAGGAGTTGTGAGCGGCTAGCGGTGGTCGGTGTGAGGCGAGGCGGAGGGAGGCCTAAGAGATACTGGGGAGAGGTAATTAGACATGACATGGCCAGGATGCGGATTTCCGAGGACATGACCCTTGATAGGAAAGTCTGGAGGTCTAGTATCGGGGTTGTAGGATAGGGGTTTCTAGATTTTTCATACTCATTTCCCGGGGTGTGAGGCGTGGTAGGGCCGCCCATAGATGATTAGTTTGTATTCTCTTTTGGTAGTCATTTCTGGTAGTTACCATTTTGATATTATTGCATGCCTGTTTCTTTATGGTACATATGCATCTTATGTTTAGATAATCATTATGAGGTGTATGCCGGAGTAACTAATGCGGTTTTTGTTTTTTGTTTTTGTTTGCCTTTTTTCTATGCGCCGAGGGTCGATTGGAAACAGCCTCTCTGCCCTCTCGGGTAGACGTAAGGCTTGTCTACATATTACCCTCCCCAGACCCCACCTTGTGGGAATATACTGGGTTGTTGTTGTTGTTGTTGTTTTTAATTATTTTTACGAAAGTGAACGTCGCCTAAAAACATGTTTTCAGATCATGTCACATGAAATGCACCCGGATCTTTTACACATCTTTATTTGACGTTTTCGGATTTGAATTTGAGTTATATGAAACACACACCCGAATTAGGAAGGTAATATTATTAAAAACGTGCCTATAGTGTCTAACGTATTATTATCTTTTGGGAAGACCGTGAAATTTGCTAAACGGCCCATACTTAATCTCTAAGTATTTTATAAAGTAATTAATGAGGGCCCCGTATTTTTATATTTGATTTGGCAAGGCTCGTCTCACTTTTATTTAAAGGTCAATCCTAAGTGCACTAAGATTTTCTATGGGTTATTTGTCTCTAAGGGCTAATTAATTTACAAATACAAATTCGAACCACGAATTCAAGTCCGAATTCAAACAAAAGGGAAACACCCTTTTAGCTTGAACCGGCTACCTAATTCGAAGCCCAATTTTATAATATGACGTTTTAACTTTGCGAGGGCAATGAAAATTTGCTAAATGGCACACCTTGAATCTAATTTCAAAAGGTTGAATTAAAGCTAATTAACATGAGGGTCGCACAATTGTCATTTTTGTTCGGCACGACACACGTCTAATTCTAATTTAAATGAGAACTACAGACGGAGGCAATATCTATATTATGACAACATCATGTCCAGCTATAACCAATTCGACTCCACACTATCTCACCAAGCTAACAGTCTTCAAAACTAACAGATAAGAATAGGAGATGTATTCAACAGATAAACAGTGTCATATCTAAAGTTCATAACCACTACACACACATAAATAAAGCAAACATTTTTGGTAAAAGTCACCATATTAATGGGCAGCAAAGTGCTGCAAGTATTTGCAGGAGATAACCATATTACAGAATATGTAACAAGCTCAAAAGATCGATCAGGGCTTCTATGATAAACAAATTGCTCGACAACCATCACAAGTAAAGCTTTACACATGACTCTCTGGTTTAGACTACGTCACAAGAATCACAACACACAATTTTTCACTCTTCAATTTGAACTAATTAAGCTTGAAATAAAGTGAAATCCTACGGAAGGAAGCACAGCCGAATTTAAAGTAGATTCGTTGCTATTATATCTAGAGATGCTGCGATTTAAATAAGAACACATCAATACACAATACATAGAGCATCCAACACTATCACATTTAATTTAACTTCAATCATGATCCAACACAAAATCATATATAATATACATATTTAGAGCTTAAGAGGATTTAGACAGAATTCTTGCAAAGCTAAATGAATGAGTCAATCAATGAATTTAGACAAAATAGCCAACATTTCTTGCAAATCAAAATGTATATAGTGTGAATGAGTCACAACTATTATACCAAAAATTATGGCAGCCACCAAATAATAAATAAGAATAAAGCAACAATAAAAGGAACACCAAGATTTACGAGGTTCGGCTAATTTTGCTTACTCCTCAGACACAACCAATATTTTATTCCACTCCAAAATACAAGTGAAATAATACTAAAGAGAGAAGATACAAATGCCTTAAGAAGATAAGAAGGCAAATGAGAGTTGTGTTTAAATCATAAACATTAGGCTTTCTTTTATAGGGGAAAAATCACCCCACCCCAAACTCACTTCTCAACCGATGTGGGATAATATTTGTCAAACTTCAACAAATCTCCACCTTGGCAAAAATTCCACATCTTCAATTTTCTCTCTATAACAAATTTTGGTTGTGTCTTCATCTTCAATCTTCAGTGTTCAACAATGTTGATCAAATCCAAACAATGTTGAAACTTGATCGCAGTCACCACCTTTGTTAGCATATCAGCAGGATTCTCCGTAGTATGAATTTTCTTCACCGTGACTCCACCTTCTTCTATGATTTCTCATACGAAGTGATACCGAACATCAATGTGCTTCGTCCTTGCATGATAAACTTGGTTATTCGCTAATTGAATAGCATTTTGCTATCACAAAAAATTGTGATACCTTTTTTTTCAACACCAAGATCCTTTAGCAATCCTTGAAGCCAAATTGCCTCCTTCATAGCCTCTGTAATAGCCATGTACTCTGCCTCTGTTGTAGACAAAGAAACTGTTGACTGTAAAGTAGACTTCCAACTAACTAGTGCCTTTTCAAAAGTAAACACATAACCAGTAGTTGATCTTCGTTTATCGAGATCCCCCGCAAAATCTGAGTCACAATATCCAACTACAGACTGATTGTCTTCCTGCTCAAAAATTAACCCGACATCTACAATATTATGAATATACCGCAGAATTCACTTCACAGCTTGCCAATGCTCCTTTCTTGGATTGTGCATATATCTGCTAATAACTCCAACAGCTTGTGAAATGTCAGGTCTCGTACATACCATTGCATACATCAAGCTACCAACATCATTTGCGTATGGTACCTTTGACATATACTCTTGTTCAGCTTCATCCAATGGAGACATAGTAGTACTTAGCTTAAAATGAGGAGAAAGTGGAGTACTAAATGGCTTAGTCTTGTCATCTATGCCAAAACGTTGTAGTACTCTTTTCAAATATTCTTTCTGAGATAAACAGAGTTTCTTTGAACGTCTATCTCTTATTATCTCCATGCCAAGAATTTTCTTCGCCTCACCCAAATCCTTCATCTCGAACTCCTTCCTCAGTTGAATTTTCAACTTACCAATTTCTTCCGAATTCTTGGAAGCTATCAATATATCATCAACATATAGGAGAAGATATATAAAGGAACCATCTTTAAGCCTGCGCAAATACACACAATGATTGTATTTGCTTCTGTTGTACCGTTGCTGCAACATAAACTTGTCAAATCGCTTGTACCATTATCTAGAAGATTGTTTTAATCCGTACAATGATTTTTCAAGTTTGCACACCATGTTTTCCTTTCCAACAACTTTGAATCCTTCTGGCTGAGTCATATAGATTTCCTCCTCCAAGTTTCCATGTAAAAACACATTTTTTACACCGTCTGAACTAGTTCCAAATCCAATTGTGCTACCAAAGCCAACATCTCCTTTTGAGCATATCCTTTGGCCACCAATATTGCTTTGTAGTGAACATCTACTTGGTTAGGAAATCCTTCTTTCTTTGCAACTACCCATTTGCACCCAATTGCTTTCTTTCCTTCGGGAGATTGGCCAATCTCCATGTATGATTCTGATGAAGGGACTGTATTTCATCATTCATGGCAATTCTCCACTTATCTTCTTCTGAACTTTGGACTGTGTCTTTATAAGTGGTAGGAACATCATCAGCTACAATTGCGGTTGCACAAGCAATTGTCTCTATGAGACGAACATGTTTCGTTATTTTCCTTTTTGGCCTGCTGGTTGCTATTGATTCAAGTTGTTGTTGAGATTCCTGAGTTGGAATCTCCTCTACTTGCTCTCCTTCCACAGGATAATCTTTATTTGTTTCTTCCCCTGCTTCTTGTGTAGGAAAAATAAATTTTCCCTCAAACTCCACCTGCTTAGAAGGACCATCATCTCGTTTGGTATCTTCATTTGTTACCTTGTTTACCATAGCAGATTCATCGAAGGTAACATCCCTACTGAATATTACTTTCTTTGTCATAGGATACCATAAGCGATATCCTTTGACTCTAGAAGTAATCCCCATAAAAATAGCTTCTTTGCCCTTGGTCCAACTTTGACTCTGTCACATGATAATATGCAGTTGAGCCAAACACGTGCAAAGAGTCATAATCTACATCAGGCTTTCCATACCATTTTTCAAATGGTGTCTTGCCATTAATAGCAGCAGATGGTAAGCGATTAATGAGGTGGCATGCATATGTAATTGCCTCAGCCCAAAATTCTTTGCCCAAGCCAGCATTGAACAACATACACTGTACCTTCTCCAGCAAGGTCCAGTTCATGCGTTCTGCCACTCCATTCTATTGTGGTGTATGTCCGACAGTGAAGTGTCGGACGATGCCATCATTTTCACGGACCTTATTGAAATGATCATTTTTGTATTCACCTCCATTATCTGTGCGAATATACTTGATCCTCCTGCCTGTTTGATTCTCCACCATCGTCTTCCATTTGAGAAAAATTCTCAGCACTTCATCTTTGCTCTTTATTGTATACACCCATACTCTTCGAGAAAAATCATCAACAAAGGTTACAAAATAGTGCTTCCCACCCAATGAAGGTGTTTTGGAAGGACCCCAAACATCAGAGTGTACATAATCCAAAATGCCTTTAGTATTATGGATTGATGTACCAAATTTAACCCTTGTTTGTTTCCCTTTGACACAATACTCGCAAAACTCCAAATTTCAAGCCTCTACCCCTTTCAACAATCCTTAATGTGATAGAGTTTTCAAGGATTTTCCTCCAACATGTCCCAAGCGCATGTGTCATAGCCTGGTTGCTTCTGCCTCTTTGTTGTCACTGGACGTCATTGTCGCTGTCCCAATAACTGTTCTACAATATAATGGTACATGTTATTGTTCTTCCGATTGGCCTTCATTACCACTAGTGTACCGGAGCATACTCTGATCACTCCATTTTCTGCAATAATTTTGAACCCTTTTGATTCCAGGGCTCCCACAGAGATGAGATTTTTCTTCAAACCCGGTACATATCAAACATATGTTAATGTTCTAATCATTCCATTATGGTTCCTTAATCGTATTGAACCAATTCCATATGAGGTAAGAGGGCTGTTATCCGCTGTTTGGACGACGCCATATTCTCCTTCTTGAAAGTCTACAAACCAATCCCTATTGGGACACATATGATAGCTACAAGCCGAGTCCATCAACCATATGTCTGATGACGTTGACGGCTCCGTTGTAACTAATGAGAAATTCGAATCATCACAATCAGCTACATTTGAATACATAATGGCATTTCCATTGTTATGTTTGGCATTATTATTCAACTTCAGACAGTCTTTCTTCCAGTGCCCCTTTTCTCGACAAAGGCAAATTCATCTTTGCTGGATTTAGATCTTGACTTAGATCTTCCTTTCCTTGTCCTCGTTTGATTTTGAGGACGACCCCTCACGAATAGTGCTTCTCCTTCTCCGCCCTTCTGTTTTTCTCGCTTTCTTTGTTCATAGCTGTACAAAGCCGAACAAACTTCTTTGAGAGAAACTTCGTCATTTCCATGGAGTAGAGTAGTTTCAAGGTGCTCGTACTCATTAGAAAGTGACGCCAACAACATCAAGGTCATGTCACCATCATCATAAGTTGTATCCATATTTTACAAATCTGTGACCAACTTAGTGAAACTGGTGATATGTTCATTCATCATGGTACCAGGAACATAGGTAAAGTGAAATAGTCTCTTCTTAATGTACAATTTATTTTGACTGTTTTTCTTCAAAAATTTATCCTTCAGTGCTTTCCATAATTTACTTGCAGAAGTTTCCTTTGTGTATGGATATTTCTGCTCTCTAGCAATGTATGATCGAATGGTACCGCAAGCAACACGATTGATAATTTTTCAATCTTCTTCTCCAATAGCATCTGGTCTCTTTTCTTCAATGGCCAGATCTATCCCTTGTTGAAAAATAACATCTAGAACCTCGCCTTGCCACATCCCAAAATTTCTGGACCCATCAAAAATTTCTACCGCAAATTTCGCATTTGACACAATTCTTGTCATAAGCGAAGATGCCAATGATGACGTATTGTTGACACTTGATGTAGATTCTTCTTATTTATTGTCTCTCATCTTTGACACAAATATTATTTAATAACTGACGACACAAATCAAGATTATTTCTTTTTTGATGTGGAAGATCAGTCTAAGCTGCAACCACAAAGCATACTGAGACAGAACATTGACTCAGTTACCAAAATAAATATTTTCTAATGTGGAAGATCAGACTACGCTGCAACCACAGAGCATACCGAGATAATACCTTGGCTCTGATATCAATTATTACGGAAGCCAAATGTATATAGTGTGAATGAGTCACAACTACTATACTAAAAATTATGGCAGCCACCAAATAATAAATAAGACAATAAAGCAACAATAAAAGGAACACCAATATTTACGAGGTTCGGCTAATTTTGCCTACTCGTCGGACACAACCAATATTTTATTGCACTCCAAAATATAAGTAAAATAATACTAAAGACAAAAGATACAAATACCTTAAGAAGATAAGAAGACAAATAAAAGGTGTGTTTAAATCCTAAATATTATGCATTCT
This sequence comes from Nicotiana noctiflora, assembly GCA_032618575.1. NCBI lineage: Eukaryota > Viridiplantae > Streptophyta > Magnoliopsida > Solanales > Solanaceae > Nicotiana > Nicotiana noctiflora. Next base: position 64,606 of record JASVEL010012798.1, read on the forward strand.
TTTATAGGGAAAAATCCCCAAACTCACTTCCCAACCGACTTCAACAAGGACAATATAGATTTATGATGTGCACATTGAGATTAAATAACACTTAATCCGAAAACGTTTGGGAACAGAGACCTTTACGCAAAAATCCCGAACCGAATCGCGAATGGCACTGAACAGACCTCGAACGGACTCAAATCCAGACCTCAAAACTCCATCAAATTTTACGAAAATGTTTTAAAAGAGTTCGACTGATAGTGTTTTCTTCTTTACATAGACGAGTTACTCGATGATCGAGTAGAGGATAAGGACCCTGGCTGAAACCCAACGACGGCAAACTCAAACGGCAATATGGCTCAAATAATGTCGAATAGTCTCTAACGAGTAACGACTCGACGCGGAACCAATAGAAACAGTTGTCGAAACTCAGTTATCAAAGCTCAATGAGAAAACTCGAGACTCACCCGAAAAGGGTGCTAAACGGGTTTTATGACTCCTCGCTATTTTTGGCTTCTTTGTTCGTTGGCTCTAGAGCTTAAGAGTTGTCGCCGGATTCAATGGAAGATGTTGCTGTTCGCTTTGGTCTTGAGAACGAGTAAGAAAACCAGCATCGATGGGGAAGAATGTTGTTTGGTTCCGGTCAGAGATGCTCATGGTTTCTTGGCTTGAGAGCCATGAAAATGGCAGAGGAAGGTCCTCAAGGTGTTCTGCGGCGGATCTTATCTATTAGGGTCTATTTTTATGTCTTTCAAATGAGGACGATGGGTGCCTCCATTTTCACGGTTGCGGTTGCGCGGCTTTTTCTGTATTATCCAGGCGTCTCTTTTTTGTAGGTCTTAGGGTAAAGTTATTTGGTGTTGGGTCTTGGGTCGGGTCGACCCAATTGGACTGGATTGGGTAAAACTTGGGCTGTTAAAAGTGGTTTGGCCCAATTCAAACTAAAACCAGCTTTTTTGTTTTAATTTTCTTTTCTTTCTTTAATTAATTAAAGACCTAAATTAAACTCCTAAATTTATTCAAATTATAGAATTAGGCTAATTATCTAACTATAATATTTATAAAAATCAGTTGATCCTAAATTTAAAGAGAAAACTCAATAAACCAAAATTAAAAGTTAAGAATGTAAGAATGAGCTATTTTTTTGTTATTTTTATTTTAATAAAAGAAACTAAATAATTAATTAATCCTAAAATACGAACAAATTCTAAATGCATTGCATGGTAATTTTTAGTATTTTTGAGCTTTTAGTGAAAATTAAATATGCAAAATAATTAATAAAAATCTACGAAAATTTCTATAAATTGCAAAAAAATTGAAAAAATTATTTTCCAATATTTTATGGGAGTAATTCATATTGGGAAAAAATCACGTGTTCACAGTAGTACAACAACAACGGCCCAGTATAATCCTATAAGTGGGGTCTGGGAAGGGTAATATGTACGCACACCTTACCCATACCTCGTGAGGCAGAGATGTTGTTTCCAGGAGACCCTCGACTCAAAAAAGCAATAAGAAATGATATATTAGTACCATCAATAGAATCATAATAAAATAGCATCAATATAAGAAATACGCAATAGGTGGAATAGATAGGTATAAAAATAACCGGCAAATAAAATCCTGCATCAGTAAATAACCAGTAGCATCCTAAGACTAACTCCAAACAAACTAGTCTCACTATAGTGCGCTGTAGAAATACTCACAACTTCCTTCTAACCTACAACCTTGATGTTCAACCTCCACAACTCCCTGTTAAGTGTCGTGTCCTCAGTAATCCTAAGTCGCGCCATGTCCTGCCTGATCACCTTTCCCTAATACTTCTTAGGTGTCCCTCTACCTCTCCTCGTGCCCACCACAGCCAGTCACTCACATCTCCTCACCGGTGCATCAGTGCTCCGCCTATGAATATGCCCGAACCATCTGAGTCTTGCTTCCCGCATCTTATCCTTCATTGGGGCCACGCCCATTCCTTATATTATCCATAGATTTGTTGTAGTATTTTCTCTATTTGTTCAATTGCAATATTATTGTAGTTGGTTGAAGAGCTCTCAATCGACTGTCTCTATTTAGTATGTATTACTCGGGAGAGAGTGCATATTTAGGTAGTTGTTGAATAACATCACTCCTAACGTATGAGGGATCAGTACGAAGGGTTTAAAGGTGGGATTAGGGATAACGAAACCTTGGTGCGATCTAAGTGAGTTGTGCTTAAGGCTAGCTGCTAGCGTAACTCGGAAGAATATGTCTAGTATATTGTTGTAATTACTCGGGAGAGGGTTACAACAGTCAGAGCGCTCATGATCGATAGAGAATACTTAAGCGAATTTATAGAAAATATAGCGGGAAGGATTCCTACAATTGAAGAAATCATAACTCTAGACCTCCTTATTCTTGTCTCTAATCCTTAGTATCTTTAGTTGTTAATTTATTATTTTAATTTATTAGTTAATTAGTTAAACACAAGAATCTTAATATCTATAAGTTAAAAAATTGTTAAGCTTGTCTTATCGGTAATAATGAACAGTTGGGCGTGATCAAATTTAAATATATTTTCTTAAAATTAATATGTAGCTTATCATTAAATCTCACCGAAAATTATTCGAAAGGATTGACCATTTACTATAACTAATTATATCAAGTAACATCAACAATAACTATACTCATAGTAGTAATATTAGTTGTAATAAAGAGACACGATGTATTTGTAAGGATCAAATTTGACCCTACATGTCTTTATGTCAAGAGGGCACGACCTTTAACGTGCACCTCCTATAATAGGGGCATGGTTCAGACGTGAGGGCGTGAATGACGTCACTTGTGGTTGGGCGTCCTCGCTAAGAGAACGTCAACTACATTCTAATATTTTTATTATTATTTTGAAGGATGCCCCTTCTTATATAAAGGAGGTCTCCCCATTGTAAAGGTAATTAGTGTTATTATCTAATAATACAATTCTCTCACTCTTTCTCTCTCTGATTTCTCTCTACTTCTTAACTCTGATGAACAATTGTTCTTAAGTTCATCATTTTACAATATCTGATCTATCACCACTATTTCGCTCTTATATCTCTAGCTTATTATCTTTGATTACGATTTACCCTTCCACATTATTGATTGGTTTAAGCTTGCAAAGTAATGATTAACTTTCGAGCCAAACAATATTCTTCCTACTGCCTACCTGCGAAAAAAACACATTAAAAAAGCCATCCAGAACAACGAAAATATCTCAAAAGATGCAAATAAATGGCAAAATAATGCGGACTATAGTTGCCTCAATGCTTTGGTTTGGTACTAATAAGGTAACGTCGTGATATATGTGGTTAGACTCTACTGCAAACAAAAACCTTATATTCAAGTGAAGAAGTATAAAAAGACAAATTCATTATCCACGAGTTTCAAATCGTGTGCCAAGTTGGCTCTCAGGATAATAGCACCAATCGAGGTGCACAAATAATCGATATAAATGGCAATGTTTATATCATAGCCAGTTGTACAAAAACTGTTTATATTTTAACCACTTCATAGAAAGTAAATAATATTTACAAACAATATCACTAGAATAAATTTGAAAAACCTACGTTATATGATGATCACCTAATTGTTTCCCTACATAAATATAACTTCTAAAAATAGTCCAAAACATAATTTTATAGTTATTTTAAGAAGTTTTTTCTTTATTTAGTTGTATTTCATATATTTTTAATATTTTAAAATTATAGAAAAATCATTAAAAAAATTCATGTTTTAATTTTATGCCATCTTAGGTTTAATTTGCTTTTAAGAATTTAATTTTATTCATTAAACAAAAAAATCACAAAAGAAATTACTACAATAGTCATGTCCACATTTTAGCTTTTAGTGTTAAATTAGTAAAAAAAAAGTAAGATTATCTTTACAAAATAATTTAAGGTAGAGCCTAATTTAGGGTGTTATTTAGTTTGTTTAATTAACTCAAAGAAAGAAGAATAAAAGAGAAAAAGAAAGACGAAAAAATATAATTGTCCAATATTTAAAAAAAAATACAATGTCATAGCAGTAGCACTTGATTAACATTTCTAGTTGTTACATATTTACATTCTTAACAAAAATCCGTAACAGTTATCCTACGATATTTTTAAATTTTAAAAAATTGCTATGTATTTAAAATGCTCAACTGATTTCACGCTCCAATCATAAATGACTTTTCCTTATCTTTTATCTCTACTTTGAAGAATGATTTTGTCATAGAGGATGATTTATTGATGAATGTGATTTTAATTTCTCTCTCTTCCAATTATGCTTGGATAAAGATGTGTGCTTGGATAAATAATTGAAATGTTGACATTATAACTATTGCATATCGTATGTGTAAGTGATATATGCATAATCAAAAGTTATTTTATGAAGTATATGGTATTAAAATATTATTTGTATTGATTATAATAGTTGAATATATTATACTAGAAATATATATGGTATATAAAGTTACATTATTAGTTTTGCTATTCTTTTATATTCAAAACTCAACGAGGTGCTAATTACACTAAGTATGCATCATATATGTTTGAATTGGAGTAAATATATATAGATCCAAATCACATGTTATATAAATCTAAAACACCGAATCCTGCAATGTAAAAATACACTATATGTATCCAGGGTACAATCATGGTATAACACGTATAAACATATATAAATTTAAAAACATACACTGATAACACCTTCCAATTCTAAAAAATACAGACAAATATTTCAATAATATATTGTGAATATAACATGTATGGTAAAATAAATCACCACCAAATGGTATTCATAAATATAAACATATACCAATAATACATTGTATATATAACATGTATAGTAAACAACAACAACAACAACCCAGTATAATCCCACTTAGTAGGGGTCTGGGGAGGGTAGTGTGTACGCAGACCTTACCCCTACCCTGGGGTAGAGAGGCTGTTTCCAAATAGACCCCCGGCATCCTTCCCTCCAAGAACTTCCCACCTTGCTCTTGGGGAGACTCGAACTCACAACCTCTCGGTTGGAAGTGGGGGTTGCTTACCATCAGAGCAACCCCTCTTGTCCATATATAACATGTATAGTATAATTCATAATTTATACAAGTGCCTTCTTTTCTTGCCAAAAGCTTTGTGAGAAAGCTTCTGATGCTTCTCACTTATAATTTATAAACTAAAATACATAGTATATTTTGTTGATTTAATTGTGTTTAGGTATAAAAAATGTACGTTGTATTAAAACTACATGATATATGCTATTTATTTGATTTTGTTTAGGTATAAAGGTATTATGTATTTTGTCTCAAAATTCGTGATATATTTTATTTATTTAATTGTTCGTGGTATAATGGTATGCTAATATTTTACATTTATTTTATGTAATGTATTTAGTATAATATTGGTATACGTATTTGCCACACCTCCTTTTGGCGCGCCCCCTACCCCGGAGGGTAGATGCGCGATGGGAGTTTTTCCAATTTAAGTGACAATGTTCGAAACGGGATTATTTTATTTATTTCAGAGTCACCACTTGGGATAAATTATGGTGTCCCAAGTCACCGATTTATTTAAATCCCGAATCGAGGAAATTTCGACTTTCCAAATGAAGTCTGCGGACCAGAAATTCTAAGTAAGGAATTCTGTTGACCCGAGGGAAGGTGTTAGGCACCCCCGGATCCCGTGGTTCTAGCACGGTCGCTTCAATTATTCTAAATGGCTAAAATTATCTGATTTTTAAAAATGTTTATAAATTAATATGCTTTAATTAAACTTCAAACCGCTCTATTAATTTGAAACCGGACCCAAAGAAAACAAAAACTAATTACAACAGACTCGGACTTTTGACAAATAAAAATATATCTGAATTACTTACTTTGAAACTATGCCGATTAAAGAAAACATTGTAAAAAAAAGAAACTAAACTAAAAAAAAAATTCAATTTATTTAACATGATATCTCTTAAAATTATTGTCAGTTAAAGAATCATACCAAATGATGTGTTATTTCTTAGCTTTTAACTTATGGCCGGGGATTGAATGAAAAGATGTGGATTAGTAGAAAATTGACCAAAATATGCAAAAAAAAGAATTAACTCGTCTTGGTTAATTATTTAGCCATGAACAAGAAGATATCGAACAGATTGGCTAAAACTTAGACTAACTTGACTGAAACTCGAAAAAAAAAGTCTTAGCAACGATGGAAATTAAAATCGAGCCTCCGTTTGATCGAATTTTAACTAACACTAGTAAATTCGAATGAGCCTCCGACTTTATTAATGACCAAATGTAACAGGACTCAAAGGGCACTCACATAACACAAATTTATCAAAGGTTGCGATGCAGTTCTATACGCGACAAATATGCACAGGGAAAGCTCATTTATGAAACGATCATTCCTTAGACATGAGAGTAGTTCATTAACATAGAATAACAACACAGTGTTAACACGAGCATGATCATATTCCAACAGTTGAAACCTTGAACTCTCATGAATAATCACAAACTTCTCTGTTGTTTCCTCAGAAGGAAACAATAACACAATCTGAACTTAGCTACATTTTAGAAATTCATGGTTAACTCAGCTTCACATAATTGGAATTCAAACTTCAATTTCAAATCCAAACAATGGCAAACAATACACTTGAACCAAGCTTTTGGCTACAGAACATCAGGGAAATCTTACATAATTCAAACAGATTTTACTAAAAAATCTCAGCTAGTCGCGAATTGATAAACAACTAAATTCGAACTCACTAATAAAGCTCAAATGACAGCAGCAAATGAATACAAACTCAGACAAATTGCTAACATGCTAAAAAATAGAACAAAATCTGTCCATATCCGAAATTTTCAATGACTAAAGCTTTACTAAGATAACATATGGCAGACTTGTGATAGATTTATATCCAAACCGCAAATACATTAAATCTGGGAGGAGAAAATACCTGGAAGTAAAGAAGAAACAGAAGGGTGAGGATTTCAGCAGCAACAACAATAGGAATCAACAGCAACGCAGCAAAATTCCAGAAGTTTGGAAACTAGTTTTAAAACCAGTGAGTGTGTTCTGTGTGTATTCTCCAGAGAGTATCCTAATGTCTATGTGTATACCTCAATCTCAGTCTTTTTTTTTGTGTTAACAGTATGCTATCTGTTCTTTTTGTGTGTTCTCTGCTTCTGAAAACCAGTGAACTCTCTGTTGGTGTGAATGAATCTATCCAGAGAGTCTGTCCTGTATTTAAAGACTAAGCTTACAAATTTTTTATTAAAACACTCTTCTTTACAGCTTCTCTCTTCTTTCAACATGTGCACCCATTTATCTTTCATCATTCCCCCATGTTTGTTATGATTTTCCAGCTCAAAAAGCATTCAAACAATTAAGAATTCAAACTTTTTTTGATCATTATATTCCCTGACAGCCCACTGTTGTGTCTAAGTATGGGTTTTAAACATCTAAACAAAGTCCTAAAGGTAAAAACTAATGAAATACACTGCTGTCCAGCAAGTTTTAACAACTTATTTCCATGTGTATTGCACTTTAAAGGTTGATTTTAGGGCTACTTAAATGGACTAACAGCTATATCCAATTCACAACCTAATTTAGAATCAAATAATGGTTCAAAACAAACAATCCAACAATTAAACTCAACACTCTGAACAAACAACAAACCGAAAGATTTTCAATCAAGCAAACAGTGAAACACTGCCCGGAATTTCAAAAAACCAATTTGCGAATTGAAACGACGACATTTGTTAAGTCGAATCACAACATGTATGATTGACAACGAAAAGCCGACAAACAAATTCAACAAATTATAACACCCCAAAGCCGAGAGAAAAGAAGAGAAATGAAGCAAATACGAAACTAAATGTTCAACGACGCTAATCGACGCGAACCTGTATTCAACAACATTGGTAATCAAATAGACAAAGCAAAATTTTAGAATTGACAATTCACTAACAGTGTTCTCGGCCAAAGCAGAGGAAAGAAGGAAAACGAAACTAAATGTTCGACGACGCTAATCGACGCGAACCTGTATTCAACAACATTCGATTAGCCGATTACGATATGCGTAATCGACAAACAAATCCGACAAAGCAATGACTACACAATTTCGGACAGCATGTATAAATTCAATATCAAACAACTTAACGATATTAACGACGAATCGAATTCGATTCACAATCACTCGTTAAACAGCGAAGAATAACAAACAATCAAGTCGACCAAATAAAAGGTCCCAAGAGATGAAGAAGAAAAACAGAGAATTGATATCTGTCCGAAGAAATATCAACAAACGAAACGACCATAATCAAAACAAATAAAACAACAAGGAAAGAAAGGGAGTAAAACAGTACCTCCGATCAATTTGAAACCAAAGCAGCGGCCGAGATCAATTTGAAAACAAAGCAGCGGCCGAGAATAGAAAATTCGTATTCGGGATCGAACGGACCTTAATTGAAATGTTTTCAAACGAAAATGAATCAATTAAGGTCTATTAGACCCCAATTTCTCAAAAATCCGAAACAAATAAATCCCTAAATCGGAATTTAGGATTCTTGCAATTCGTTTTGGGGCTTGATGGTTTGGGTACGAAATAGAGACGGAAATGATGATAAGAGTGGTGTTGCGGCTATTGGTTGAAGTTAGAGGTGGCGGCTATGGAGATTGTAATGTTGAAGACGAAGCAGCTCAGAAGAGATAGCTATGTCGTTTGGTTCGCTGCTTAGTCAGAGAAAACGGTTGAACGGCGTCACTGGTTCGTGGGGGGAGTGGTCGTTGGCGTGACGGCGGGTGGCGGCCGGTGGTCGAAGAAGAAGGAGAGCAGGGAGGGGCGGCGGCTGTAGGAGAAAGAGGGAGAATGATTTAGGGTTTGGGTGAATTAAAAATCTGATTTGGGTCTTTGGGTAATTAGAATTAGGCTAATGTTCTGGACCGTTGGATGAAGTGTCATCAACGGTCCAGATTACACGATGGGAGATGGGGCGGTTCAGGGTGACGGGGCGGGTCATGGGTTTTGGGCTGGTATAATTTGGAGAGGTCTTTGGGTAATGAACATGTGGTCCAAGCCCAAATCAGATTTTCTCTTAATTATTTCCTTTTCTCTTCTCTTTTTTAATTTTAATTCTCAATTTATTAAAACAAAAATTCTAATTTCACTACAAAATCAATTAAATTATAAGAAATACTAATTAAGTTATATTAACAATTAACACAATCAATTTAAACATCGATTAAATATAAATCACACAATTAGGCATTTAAATGCTGAAAATGTAAAAGATGAATTATTTCTTTTGTGATTTTCGTTTTCGTAAGATAAAATTAATTACTCCTAATTTCAAACTAGATAAGAAATGTAAGCACGACATATTTTTGTATTACTTTTTTTTTTATTAATTTAAACACATATAATCACGTATATATAAATGCAAACAAATACCAAAATAACACAAAAATTCACAAAAAATACACACCATAAAATAGACAATTTTTGTTTTGATTTTTTGGGAGTAATTCATGTTAGGCAAAAATCACGTGCTCACAGGCTGCCCCTCTTTGCGTGGAAACCACGAAGAGTTTTCGTGCAAAGATAAATGAGCAAATACGAGCAATTTTTGCCCGTTTGAATACTCCGTGGGAAGCATTTTGAAAGAGTTTGACCGGGCCTTTGCTTCGGGAGGCTTCCTACATATCCCGGGCTAAACAGGAATCAAGTCAATGTAGTTCGGGAAGTTTTGGTAGTTGGGACTACCGTGGACTGACACTTTGCTGTTACTGTTGCTATCGTTGTTGCTGTTGCTGCTTACTGCTTACTGCTTACTGACCTCCTTATTACACCAAAAGAGAAATTAAAGTTGAACTAGCTATGCTATCAAACTATGAGTTACAAGATTCCTATCTATGCTTCTCTTGAAAACTTGATCTTGAATCTTAGCTGATTTGCTGTAGACCTCGATCTGAATCTTGATGCTCCACAAGCTGTACGTGTTCGTTTATTTCTGTGACATTGAGTGAAACGGAGTCGGCGGAGCTTGTTACTTCAATCATCTTCTGAGCAATCGTGCCTTTGTTTACTCCCACATTTGAACTCTTTTTTTTTTTGGTTCTTTTCATCTTTTCTTCACTCTGGATTGATATTCCATTTGTAGGTTACCTCGATCCTTGCGTCCCGAGGTCAAACCTATTTAAGACAACAAAACAAACAAACGAACGAAATTTTTCTGCCCCAGTTTTGCTAGGAAAATTTCGTGAGTTAGTTGTGACACAGAAAGTGATTAAAAGACTCTTGGGTATCGGGTAAGAAATCATGGTTTCACAAACGTTCAACGGCTTTCTAGCCGGGATTTTGTAGAAAGGTTTCACGGCTTCCGGTCCGGAATTCAAACAATATCTAACGATTTTGGCCGTCGGATCCTCGTTTTTTTGGCCGGGATAAAAATAAATGACTCTGCAGTTTTCCGACTGGGAGATCCTCGGTTTTCCGACCGGGATAAAAGTTTCACGGCTTTTCGGCCGGAATTCAAACAATATCTAACGGTTTTTGGCCGTCGGATCCTCGGTTTTTTGGCCGGGTAAAAGTAAATGGCTCCGCAGTTTTCTGACCGGGGAGATCCTCGGTTTTCTGACCGGGATAAAAGTTTCACGGCTTTCCGGTCGGAATTCAAACAATATCTAACGGTTTTTTGGCCGTCGGATCCTCGGTTTTTGGTCGGGTAAAAGTAAATGGTTCAGCTTTCGACCGGGGAGATCCTCGGTTTTCGACCGGGAAGAAAGTTTCACGGCTTTCTAGCCGAATTCAAACAATATCTAACGGTTTTTGGCCGTCGGATCCTCGGTTTTTGGCCGGGTAAGTAAATGGCTCCGCAGTTTCTCATCTGGGAGATCCTCGGTTTCCGACCGGGATAAAAGTTTCACGGCTTTGTAGCTCGAATTCAAACAATATCTAACGGTTTTTGGCCGTCGGATCCTCGGTTTTTTGGCCGGGGTAAAAGTAAATGGCTCCGCAGCTTTCTGACCGGGAGATCCTCGGTTTTCTGACCGGGGATAAAAGTTTCACGGCTTTTCGGTCGGAATTCAAACAATATCTAACGGTTTTTTGGCCGTCGGATCCTCGGTTTGTTTGGCCGGGTAAAAGTAAATGGCTCCACGGTTTTCGATCGGGAGATCCTCGGTTTTTTGACCGGATAAAAGTTTCACGCTTTCTAGCTGGAATTCAAACAATATCTAACGGTTTTTGGCCGTCGGATCCTCGGTTTTTGGCCGGGTAAAAGTAAATGGCTCCGCAGTTTTCGACTGGGAGATCCTCGGTTTTCTGACCGGGGATAAAAGTTTCACGGCTTTCGGTCGGAATCCAAACAATATCTAACGGTTTTTGGCCGTCGGATCCTCGGTTTTTGGCGGGTAAAAGTAAATGGCTCCGCAGTTTTCCGACCGGAGATCCTCGGTTTTCGACCGGGGATAAAATTTTCACGGCTTTCGTCGGAAAGACCCTCGGTTTTTCTCACCGGGGTCCAAACAGATATTGGACCGATATGATTTGATTCTCTTTTTCGGAGTTTTCATTTTCTTTTCTTTCATTTTTTTGGCCTTCTTTTAGGCGTTCTTTTTAACCATCAACAAATGCATAGGATAAACCTCTAAAAGGAACTTACCTTTTTATGTGTTTTCCTTGTTCCAAAGCCATTTCAAAGCTTGCGTATTTCACTTATTTGAGTGGTACCTTCTTCTTGCACAATTAAACAGACCTGCTTTCAACAAAGAACATTTTATCAGTTAAAAAAAATGGTTGGCTTTGCGGCCTTGGTTATCTTCATTGCTTGATTGTTTCCCCATTTTCATTGAGAAGTTCGCCACCAATTGTCTTTGGGGTGACTTCCTTTCAAACTGACCGGGTTCATTCCCAGAATTCCATGGGGATTTTCCGTGTAGGTTCCATCCTTCTGCCTTATTCCGTCTCTTCTAAGACCTTAGCCTTTGATTTCCATTTCCTTTCTAAAACTCTTTTCCTTTGGAAACAATCGATCATTACGATCCAATCGTGGATTGTAACAATACACCACTGAGGCTGTTTTTCTTTTCTTCTTTACCAGGCGGAGTCCTGTAAAACTGGTCCTGTCACCTTCCTTTGTAATATTTTCAGAATTAAAATTACACCGAAAGGGATTCAAAGAAGAAGAATGAATCAAAGAATGGAAAAACGTATCAAAGATAGAGGAGTCCCTTTCGGGGGAGAAAAGAAGGACTTATCTGAGGTATACGCTGACTTTAACCAACATGACATGCTCCTCGGACTAGATGCTTGATCGTCACAAAACTCCCATTTTCTTATGAACCAAAACGGGTCTATATTTCCGAGCTAAGGAGCCGTGCCAGCACCTTTCGTGGTGAAACAAACTTTTCGGTTGATAGCGCCCTTTGCGGGTTTTCGCCAATCGACCTCTCTCATTTCTCTTCTTACCATCGCCAGATAGCACTCTTTGCGAGTTTTTACCAACAAGCTCTCTCATTTTGTATTTCTCTACTTCCATCGTCTTATGGTGCCCGAAGGTTTTCACCAATAAGACTCTCTCATTTTATTTCTTTTCATTCCAGGAACCCCGGATCGCAACAATGATGTTTTCACAACTTCCAATCGATCTTGAAGGAATTGTACTTGGTTCGGGTAACAAGAATTGTAAACAAAATTACAACTTTGGAATCATCTTGACGGATCTTAAACCGAATCAAAAATATCATCTGCCCCAGTTTCATTTTTGGGGAAACCGGGATTTTTGATTTGGTGTGACTGAACCTCAGGGAGAGGTTGCCTACGTATCCTTTCGGAATCAAGTCAGAACGTAGTTCAGAAGATTTGTTTTTTTTTTTTTTTTTTTTTTTTTTTTGGTTTTTGGTTTGGTTTGGATTCCAAAGAGGGTAGCCAAAAGAAGGTAGCCGGCTCAAAGGGCTTACAAAAGGGTTGGTAGTGTTTGGGTAGCGGGAATAAAAGCCTTCAATCATTTCGACTTGTGAGGACCTCATTGAAGCAAGTTCAGACATAATACCTTTTCACAGCATCTGCATTCACAGCCGTTTCAGGATCTTTTCCTTCCATGTCTCCCAAGTATAATGCTCCTCTTGGCAGTATCTTCCTAATGATGTATGGTCCTTTCCAATTAGGAGCGAATTTTCCTTTCGCTTCCTCATGATGTGGAAGAATGCGTCTTAAAACCAACTGACCTACTTCGAAATTTCTCGGTCGTACTTTCTTGTTGTAAGCACGAGCCATTCTCTGTTGGTACAGTTGTCCATGACAGACCGCAGCCATTCGCTTTTCATCGATCAAAGTTAATTGCTCCAAACGAGTCTTAACCCACTCGCTATCTTCAATCTCTGCTTCAACAATTGTACGAAGCGAAGGAATTTCTACCTCCGCCGGTATCACAGCCTCAGTTCCATAGACTAGCAGGTATGGAGTTGCTCCCACCGATGTGCGTACTGTAGTACGGTATCCCAATAAAGCGAACGGTAATTGTTCATGCCATTGTCTAGAACTTTGGATTGTCTTTCTCAAAATCTTCTTAATGTTTTTGTTTGCTGCTTCCACGGCACCATTGGCTTTGGGCCGATAAGGGGTGGAGTTCCTATGCGTTATTTTGAATTGCTCGCATATTTCTTCCATCAAATGACTGTTCAAATTCGCAGCATTGTCCGTGATAATAGTTGCGGGTATACCAAAACGACAGATAAGATTTGAGTGTACAAAATCCACCACCGCTTTCTTGGTGACTGATTTGAGAGTGACGGCTTCGACCCATTTTGTGAAGTAGTCGATAGCCACCAATATGAATCGGTGTCCATTCGAAGCTTTCGGCTCAATCGGGCCGATGACATCCATTCCCCAAGCGACAAATGGCCACGGCGCTGACATAGGATGCAGCTCAGTTGGAGGTGCATGAATCAGATCTCTATGTACCCGACATTGATGGCATTTTCGGACAAAACCGAAACAATCTTTCTCCATGGTCATCCAATAATAACCTGCTCGAAGGATTTTCTTGGCTAAGACATACCCATTCATATGAGGCCCGCATACTCCTGCATGTACTTCGTGCATGATTCTTCCTGCTTCTTCGGCATCAACACACCTTAAAAGGTTAAGATCCGGGGTTCTTTTGTACATGACCTCGCCGCTCAAAAAGAAACCACCTGCATGTCTCCTAATGGTCCTCTTTTGATCTCCAGTAGCATGTTCTGGGTATTCTTGCGTTTTCAGAAATCTCCCGATATCGTAATACCATGGCTTGACGCTCGGTCCTTCTTCGATTGCATTGCAATAACCGTGGCTTTCCCTGATTTGAATTTCCAAGGGATTGACATGGGCGTTGCCCGGATAAGGTAGCATTGAAGCTAAAGTGGCCAGTGCATCAGCTAGTTCATTGTGACATCGTGGGATATACCTGAACTCTATCGATGCAAATCGCTTGCCAAGAATGTTCACGTGCTGTCGATAAGGGAGGAGTTTAATGTCTCGAGTTTCCCATTCACCTTGAGATTGTTTGATAATTAAATCTGAATCTCCCATGATCAACAAATCTTCGACACCTTGATCAATTGCCATGTTCATACCCATGATACAAGCTTCATACTCAGCCGTATTGTTCGTGCAGAAGAAACGGAGCCTAGCCGTGGCCGGATAATGCTGACCAGCAGGAGAGATCAAGATTGCCCCAATCCCTACACCTTTAGCGTTTACCGCCCCATCGAAAAACATTTTCCAAGCATGACCGTCTTCCGAAACAACTTCTGTCGTATTTACCTCTTCATCAGGAAAGTAGGTATTCAATGGTTGATACTCTTCGTCGATCGGGTTCTCGGCCAAATGGTCCGCCAATGCTTGGGCCTTCATTGCCGTGCGAGTGACATAGACTATGTCAAACTCAGTGAGCAGGATTTGCCACTTTGCCAATCTTCCGGTGGGCATCGGTTTCTGGAATATGTACTTCAAAGGATCCAACCGAGTAATGAGGTGAGTCGTATGGGCTTGGAGGTAGTGTCTCAATTTCCGAGCGACCCAAGTTAAAGCACAACACGTTCTTTCCAGCAAAGTGTACTTGACCTCATAACTAGTGAATTTCTTGCTCGGGTAGTAAATCGCTTGCTCTTTCTTCTCTGCCGCATCACGTTGTCCGAGAACACAACCAAAAGAGTTTTCCAAGACTGTTAAATACAAGAAAAGAGGTCTCCCCGGCTCTGGCGGGACTAAGACTGGAGGGTTTGACAAATATTCTTTGATCTTGTCAAAAGCTTCTTGGCATTCAGTTGTCCATTTGATTGCAGCGTCTTTCTTCAACAACTTGAATATGGGTTCACATGTGGAAGTCAATTGGGCGATGAACCCACTAATGTAGTTTAGTCGGCCCAGAAGACTCATTACGTCCTTCTTTGTTCTGGGAGGAGGTAAATCCCGAATGGATTTTATCTTTGTGGGATCTAATTCAATACCTCTTCTACTGACTATGAAACCCAAAAGTTTACCTGACGGGACTCCAAAAGCGCATTTGGCCGGATTCGGTTTCAAATCGTACTTCCGCAACCTCTCAAAGAATTTCCTCAAGTCTCTCACATGATCGCCTTGAGTTCTGGATTTAATGATCACATCGTCCACGTACACCTCTATTTCCTGATGCATCATGTCGTGGAAAATGGCAGTCATAGCTCTCATGTACGTTGCTCCCGCGTTTTTCAAGCCGAATGGCATGACTCTGTAACAGTAAGTCCCCCAAGGTGTGGTAAAAGCAGTCTTCTCGGCGTCCTCTTCATCCATCAACACTTGATGATATCCCGCATAACAATCCACAAACGACTGTATCTCATGTTTGGCACAGTTATCAACAAGAATGTGGATGTTCGGTAAAGGAAAGTTATCTTTAGGACTCGCTTTATTCAAATCTCGGTAGTCAACACATACTCGAGTTTTTCCGTCTTTCTTTGGCACGGGCACAACATTAGCCAACCACGTGGTGTATTGTACCACTCGGATTACCCCCGTTTTCAACTGCTTAGTGATTTCTTCTTTGATTTTATCACTGATGTCAGTCTTGAACTTTCTTTGCTTCTGTTGCACCGGGCGACAGTCAGGGTAGATTGGTAATTTGTGCACTACTAGATCGGCTCCTAATCCTGGCATATCATCGTAAGACCAAGCAAACACGTCTTTAAATTCAAACAAGAGTTGGATTATTGCATCTCGTGTTTTCTCATCTCGTGTGGATGCTTATCTTGGTCTCTCGGACCTCTTCATCAGTTCCCAAATTAACCGGTTCGGTGTCATTCAAATTTGGCTTAGGTTTATTCTCGAAATGTTCCAATTCTCGATTTATTTCCCTAAAAGCCTCGTCTTCATCGTATTCCGGTTCTTGGTTCATTATTTCCAGATTAGGTGGCGTGTTCGGATTTGAGCATGAGTTCCGCAAGCATGTCATGTTATTTAAAGCCGCATTATTAGGACCGAAAAGGAAGAATAAATAACAAAATTAGAAAGAGTGCAAAAGTAAGGAAATATTTATTTTATTTTCTTGGAATTTTCTGAAAACAAACAAAATTACATCGGAGAAACCAAAAATACAAGAAAACAAAGAAAAACATCCAAGCTACATCCTGAAGTAACTTGTGATGAAGGAAAAACGACAGGACAAATCTACCGGAACTCCCGCCTGATTGGGAAGGGTGTGGCTTTCCAATTTTGCAATTTAGCTTCAGGGCCCACATACAGCACCTCAGCGGTGCTTGTTCCTTCTCCCGATTGGACCATATTAACATCATAGAGCATTTGCCTCACGGCCCCGCATATTTCTTCAATTTCCTCCGCTGTGAAGACCTCGTCTTCTTCTTCTTCTCACTGTACCTTGGTCGGACAAAAGTTTGGTACAGATGCGGCAATGGTTGCGGCAGAACCCATCCTTTCTCCTTTCTCTTTTTGGCCCATCTTTCATCTTCAGGGGTTGGGCGAAAGCCCACTCCGAAAAACTTTTCAGCTACAAGTAAAGTTATCAGCTTCGGCACTCCTTGTAGGGACTTTCCCAAACCTTTTCCTGGCTGGAAGCCATGTTTAATCATTTCTTTCGCCACCATGATGGAGGCATTAGACAAAAAAGGTTGGGGGAGAGGGTTCCCTTCTTCGTGTTGATTTGCCAACACAATCTCGAAAGCTTGATAGACAATGTTTTCGCTTCCCGCTTCCGCTTCCAAGCAAGGTATGGATGGATCTCGGTAAATTGATTGCTCATCTTCCCCGTGGACCACGATCTCTTGTCCCTTGTGCTCAAATTTCAACATCCTGATGGAGGGTAGAGGGCACAGCTCCGGCCGCATGAATCCATGGTCTCCCTAGAAGAAAATTGTAAGAAGTGTCCATATCCAAGACTTGGAATGTCACTTCGAAGTCCACCGGCCGATGGTCATAATCACATCAATCTCTCCGACAGTATCTCTTTTCACACCGTCAAAAGCTCGCACACATATATTGTTAGGCCGAATCCTTTCAGCTCCGATTCCTATGCGACCTAAAGTGGAAAGCGGGCAGATGTCTACCCCCGAACCCCCATCAACCATGACCCTCTTCATATAGTAGCCTTCGCTTTTGACAGTCAAATGCAAAGCTTTGTTGTGGGCGGCACCCTCCAAAGGCAAATCAGCTTTACTGAAAGAAATCTGATTGATCGCGAAGAATCTTTCTGTCATTCTTTCAAGTTGTTCGGATGAAGTCTCAATAAGCACGTATGCCTCATTCAAGGCTTTTAGCAAAACCTTTTGATGTTCAGTAGACTTCATTAGAAGGGACAACATCGACACTTGCTCTGGGCATTTACGCAGTTGGTCTATCACCTCATAATCAGGCATTTGCATCTTTTGAAAAAAGACCTCTGCCTCTTCAGCACTTACAGGTTTCTTCAACGGGAAGCGCCTTTGTGTGGCGTTATTTACCTCCTGTGTGTTTAAGTATTTCTGTCCTAAGACACTCTCAGATGAATTTCCCACGATCTCTTTCCCTTTGCGCATAACAAGTGTTCGTTGGTAGCTCCAGGGTACTGCGGATGGATCTGTCATTGGTTTTTGTTGCACGCGTGCAATAACCACAGGTTCATCCGGTTTTCGGGCCACATAAGTTCCCTTTGGTACATACATTGATGTTTCTCTCTTTAAATGGAACTTCTTGGGGGCACCGATGGACAATGGTTTTTCCACTCTACCTCGTGGGAGGTAAAGGACTCCGCCCTTCCGAGACGATGCTTTCAATTCAATCGTCTTTTCGGATTTGGTTTCAAGAGCTTCAACCTTTTTCCCCATTTTCTCTTGTTTCGGGGTAGCCTCAGGACGCTTCTCTATGTTGGCGATGGCGATTATCGCTTTCAAAGCTGGGTCAAATTCTTTGTCGTCACAAATCATCCCAATCACCGGTCCGTTGTTGTGGGCCGGTAATGGGTTGTTTGTCACATTTGGGATGTCTTCATCTGCGAAGACGATCCTCCCTTGATTGATCAATTCTTGCACTGCCTTCTTTAACGTCCAACAATTGTCAGTACTGTGTCCTTCAACACCTGAATGATATGCACAGTATATCCCCCTCTGGTAGGTAGGAGAGTCTGGATTCTGCCTGTTCTGCGGAACATGCTGCAATAGGTTTTCTTGCCCGAGTTTTGGGAAAAGAGTGGAATACGGCTCCCCAATCGGTGTAAAGCTCGTTTTGGGTTGCTCACGGTGGCGAGCGTTATTTGGCCGTGGATTATACTGGTTTGGGTAAGGAGGTTGGTTTCTCTGGAATGGAGGTGGATTCCTGTTGGCTGGTGGCTGTGGCCGTGCCTGAGGTTGAATGTTCATGACCGCATAGGGTGGAGGCGGAGGAGCATAAGCCATGCCGTGATGTGGATAGTAATGTTGGGGGACCCTGTCGGAGAATACCTGCCTTGAGGTTCGATATCTCCTGTCTTCTACCGCTGCCATAGTAGATTCTTCTTTCTTCTTGCTTCGGGGCATCCCTCCAGACCCGCCTTGAATGGCTTGGGAAGTTGCCCGAATGGCCGCTTGGCTCAAAATTCGCCCTGTTTTCAAGCCATTTTCTACCATCTCTCCGATCTTGATAGCTTCGGCAAAAGGTTTTCCCATTGCCGACATCATATTTTGAAAGTAATCGGGCTCTTGAGCTTGGAGGAAAGTCGTGACCATTTCAATTTCGTCCATGGGGGGTTTCACCCTGGACGCTTGCTCTCGCCACTTGATGGCATATTCTCCGAAGCTTTCTGAGGGCTTCTTTTTTAAGTTCGATAGAGAATTCCTGTCCGGCGCAATATCGATGTTGTATTGGAATTGTTTTACAAAATCTCTGGCCAGATCATCCCAGATGTGCCATCGAGATATGTCTTGATCCATATACCACTTCGATGCTATTCCGACCAAACTCTCTCCGAAGTACGCCATCAACAATTCTTCTTTGCCGCCGGCACCCCTCAATTGATTGCAGTATTTCTTCAAATGAGCAATGGGGTCGCCATGTCCGTTGTACTTTTCGAACTTTGGTGTCTTAAAACCTGATGGCAAATGGACGTGCGGGAACATGCACAGATCGGCGTAAGATACACTCTTCTGTCCACTCGGACCTTGCATGTTCTTAAAGCTTTGTTCCAAACTCCTCATTCTTTTTGCCATCTCATCCTGCTCGGGGGTCTTTGGATTTTGGCTCGGTAGGAACTCATATCGAGGTGGCTGAGAATATGTATTGGCTGTAACCTGGGTATGGTCCCGTGTGAGCGGCGGTGCTGGGAATGTAAAGGATGAGGAGTCGAAGAAAGGAGCGTGTGTGGTGGGGTGCGTTGTGATTGGAACTGGCAATTCAACGGACGTTCTTGCGGATGTATCATGTGGTGCTACCCGAGGATGGGATGTGGAGGGTGATTCAGAGAGGTTTGTAGCATTGGAATACCCGAACAGAGTAGGCGGGTAATTGATGGGGGTATTTGAAATACCGCTTGACCTGAGAAGAATTTCAGGGAACCCAGGGACCAGACTCGGGGGCTCTTTCCCGTTGTTCCAATCGTCCAACATCTCGAGCACGCGGCAACGCAGCATTCTATTCTCTTCCAAAGCTGCCGACTCAGTAGCCGGGATGGTTGTCAATGAGCTTTCCTCTGAAACGGGAATGGTTGCTAAAGGCATTTCTGAAGACATGTCGGCACCCTTTTTTGATCTAGTAAAATAGGAATGAGTACTTTCAGGTTGCCGAACTTTTCCTTTGGACCTTGTGAAGTACGAATGTGGTGCCAGATTACCGCAAAGTCAACCACTTTTACTAAAACCTGGATTTTGGCAAACAAACGGTTAGTCTGAAACAACATAACAGATAAGTAATCTCACGTTGGGTGTGATGCACTTATACAGGTGACAATGTTGCTACATGTATTCGTTTACGATGCATCATTCCGGTTTGTATCGATCTTCTTTTTCTCTTAACTTCTTTCCCCCCCCCTTTTTTTTTCATTTTTATTTTTATTTATTTATTTTTTAGTGATGGTCGAATCTTATGTGGATTGCCTACGTATCATGTCCCCGCATGAATCAGACCGAGCGTAGTTCGGAAACAATAGACATAAGATGAAGTGTTCATGAATTTTATTTCAACAAACTTAAACTTGAAACACTTGCAAAAATGTCAACAATGGAGAAAAACTCGTACAAGGACAAACAGACTCTAAAACAAAAGACTCTCCTAAGCATGTTCCAACGCCTCGAATCTTTGCGCCGGGGGGGCGCTGTTTGGCCTTGCTGCAGTTCTTGGGGTGAGATCTTTCTGTATACTTCCCAATTCTGCCATGACCTGGTGGACACATTCCATGATTGAAGCAAAGAGGGCAGGCCGAGGTACTTGTTCGCAGTTCAAACACTTCATAGTAATGTAATGCCCGATCTCATTGATCCTGGTTCTGATTATGTCTTTTTCTCTGAGCAGCTGCCCTATGTGCCTGTTCTTTGCCCCTAATACTTGAGAGTTGCCGGAGACATGGTCCAAGAGCCTATCTATTTGTCTTTCCATCCGTGCCATCAAGTTGTGACAACGGTCTCTATCCGCTTTAGCATCCTGGACTTGCCTGAGAGTTCGCTCTTTAAGAGTGGCATTTGCTTTTCTCAAATCAACGATGATCGCATCATAATCTTTCTCTACTTGTTGTAGACGGAGTGCTTCTTGGTGGGCCGCTCTCTTCCATTTTGTTCGGACTGCAACCAAAGCCGCTTTTGCCTTCTCCAAGTCTTCTTGGTGTTCAAAGGCTTTTCTTTCCAAGTCGTTTATCAGCATTTGATCACTCCGACTCCTCCTTGACCTTTCTGCGGCCAATTCCATCTCTTGAATTCGAGTTTGGAGTGCTTCTCTTTCCTGCTCCCAACCGGCCCTTTCCCGATCGAAGTCGGCCTGTTGTATGTCCATGGCCGCTTCCAGGATTCCTTTGTCTTCTTTTAAAGTGTTGATGCAAGATTGGAAATTTTGTGCTGTCTCATGTTCAACCTCTCTAACTCTGGCTTCTATTTCTCTCTCCCAATCGACGGCATACTTCACTGACCTTTCTGACCTTTGCTCCGGTATTGGTTGGTTGTGGAACCATTCAAGATAAGCGAGACTCACTTCTCCCCGTTCCCGATCGGCAACCATTTCGTTGATGTCGGAGAGTCGACTACCGAACCAAACCTTCTGTGCATAAGTCTCCCTCGGGGTCTCTTCTGTCACAAATTCCCATACAAATGATCGCATATCCTCAATTGGGGCCCTTTTCTGTTCTCTTCCCAGCTGCCGCATGACACGTAGCGGGGCATATGGTTGGAAACCCCTAAAACCCATTAATATGTAGAATGGGCGGTATGTCGACATATGCATGATTTTGGCGGAAGGGAACCAATAATAATTCCAGGTAAGTTGATCTGCTCTCAAAGAGTTGAGAAGTTCTTGCCAAGTCCTCAAGTCTTCCGGAAGGTTACAACGGGCGGCTCTGTTTGTATGACAGCGAATATAATTCAGCCAATCTGCTTTGAAGTTTATCACAATTGAGTGATGGTAGAGATGCTCTATAAACCACATTTGTAATAAAATATTGCAACCCTCAAAATAGTCTTGTCCTTCTTGGCACCGAGTTAAGGCCCGGAAGATGTCTCCTAGTATCATCGGAAGAACAGTGTGTTCCTCGTTACTCTGTAGATATGAGACCACCGCAGCTAAACGGATTCTGATGCGTCCACCACGTTCGGGAAAAACCATGGTTCCCAAAAAGCGATCATGAAAGCATAGATTCTTAAATCTCCCCAGGCGTCATAATTTAGTTGGTTAACAAATTCGACGTTTGAGAATTTCCCAAACCCTTCTTTATCACCAAATCTGTCGTAGAGATAATCTAGTGGCACCCAACCGTTCTCCAGACAACCGAGGGGAACCCGCCGGAGACATAACTTTTTCAAGAAGTTATTCACACTCATCTGCCTAGGAGCTGCAGGCCTCATCTTGTGCAAATCTCTTCCGAGCCCCGTGAGTCCGCCCAATTCTTCCAAAGTGGGTGTCATTTCACAATCCCGGAATTTGAACACATTGCTTGTTGAGTCCCAAAAACTCACTAAAGCTCTGATCACATTTTTATCCGGTTTTATCATCATGATGTCCGGAAGAAATTTGAGGTGCTTGTGAACTTGATTTCTTTCCCAAGCTGAAAAACTAGTCCACCATTTACGGAGCCGATCCGGGGTTTTGTCCTGGACCATGAACATAGGTGGCATTTCGTCTCTCACCCTTTTCTGGCCGATTCGTTGCGAGGAAGTCATGCTGATCCTAGAAAAGATAAAAAATGGATTTAAGATTTTTTTTTTTTTAAATTTTTTTATTATTTTTTTTATTTTTTATTAAAAACGAATCTTGTTAATACGGCCTTTCAACACTTGAAGAAGATTTGAAGGCTGTATAACAGGATACCAGTGTGATGTCTATATTCCGTTTTTGCGAAATTAGTCCTCCGGCGCCCCTTTTGAGGCGTTTGGCTATTTTTGCAAAATTTCCTAACTCTTGACTAAAACAAAAAATCTTAATTCCAATATTTTATTATTATTTTTTTTTTTCTTTTATTTTCTTAAAAAAATCAGTATTAGTTGAGCCCGATATGGGTTGCCTACGTATCTCATTTTTGGTGAGAATCAAACTTGCGTAGTTCGAAAATAAAAGAACTAAATCATTTTAAGAAAAGAAAACGAACTATTTTTTAAACAGCATTTCTAAAACAAATTATTTTCAAAGGAACTAAGAAAATTTATTTGAAAATTTATTTTCAAAGAAACTAAACTATTTTTGTAAAATTAAGAAAATTTATTTGAATTTTTTTTTTTTTTTTTTTTTTTTTTGAAAACGAACTATTTTTTTAAACAACATTTCTAAAACAAATTATTTTCAAAGGAACTAAGAAAATTTATTTGAAAATTTATTTTCAAAGAAACTAAACTATTTTTGTAAAATTAAGAAAATTTATTTGAAATTTTTGCAATTTTTTTTTAGAATTTATTTTCAAAGAATTAACTATTTTCATAAAATTAAGAAAATTTAGTTTGGAATTTTTTTGCAATTTTTCAGAATTTATTTTCAAAGAACTAACTATTTTCATAAAATTATTTTAACTATATACCCTGACGTTTTCCACTTCTTCCTCTTTTTAACAAACCGATCGGCATGTAAGATCGAAACAAATAAATGCACACAAAAAGATGCAACAAGTTGGTCTTTTTGTTTCAGGTACACCTTGTCCTAGACAGGCCCAACCCCTGTGTTGAGCCTCCTAAGTCAAATATGCACATGATGCAAATAAACGTTCCTATCGGGAATCCGGCATAAGGTCTTGTTATTCTAAGTCATCATCCTGTTGGAAAAGTGTCTAGACTGGCTTTAACTCGAGCGGACAACTCGAGCCGAAGAGTGTCAGTGCACCGGTAGCATGGCTTTCCGGCTTAATTGACAAAACTCTCCGCCTAAACATGTGTGACTACAAATTCCTTCACCGGGTGCCAAGCACCACAGCTATCTTGAGAAAAACGGGCTATGTCACGCAAATGCCCGGTATTATATTTCAAAAGACTCAAAAAGAAAAAAAAAAAAAATGGGTATCGGCACAATTTATATACAGTTCACAAAATATCAAAGCGGTAAAACAACATTTAGCATATTAGATATAAACATGTAATAAAATCAGATAATAAATAAGCCAAATACAACAATTATTCAAAGCTCGAATTCTTAAACCCTGAACCAGTGGTTCTGGGTTTGTTTCCCCAGCAGAGTCGCCAGAGCTGTCACACCTCCTTTTGGCGCGCCCCTACCCCGGAGGGTAGATGCGCGATGGGAGTTTTTCCAATTTAAGTGACAATGTTCGAAACGGGATTATTTTATTTATTTCAGAGTCGCCACTTGGGATAAATTATGGTGTCCCAAGTCACCGATTTATTTAAATCCCGAATCGAGGAAATTTCGACTTTCCAAATGAAGTCTGCGGACCAGAAATTCTAAGTAAGAAATTCTGTTGACCCGAGGGAAGGTGTTAGGCACCCCCGGATCCCGTGGTTCTAGCACGGTCGCTTCAATTATTCTAAATGGCTAAAATTATCTGATTTTTAAAAATGTTTATAAATTAATATGCTTTAATTAAACTTCAAACCGCTCTATTAATTTGAAACCGGACCCAAAGAAAACAAAAACTAATTACAACAGACTCGGACTTTTGACAAATAAAAATATATCTGAATTACTTACTTTGAAACTATGCCGATTAAAGAAAACATTGTAAAAAAAAAAGAAACTAAACTAAAAAAAAAAATTCAATTTATTTAACATGATATCTCTTAAAATTATTGTCAGTTAAAGAATCATACCAAATGATGTGTTATTTCTTAGCTTTTAACTTATGGCCGGGGATTGAATGAAAAGATGTGGATCAGTAGAAAATTGACCAAAATATGCAAAAAAAAAGAATTAACTCGTCTTGGTTAATTATTTAGCCATGAACAAGAAGATATCGAACAGATTGGCTAAAACTTAGACTAACTTGACTGAAACTCGAAAAAAAAAAAGTCTTAGCAACGATGGAAATTAAAATCGAGCCTCCGTTTGATCGAATTTTAACTAACACTAGTAAATTCGAATGAGCCTCCGACTTTATTAATGACCAAATGTAACAGGACTCAAAGGGCACTCACATAACACAAATTTATCAAAGGTTGCGATGCAGTTCTATACGCGACAAATATGCACAGGGAAAGCTCATTTATGAAACGATCATTCCTTAGACATGAGAGTAGTTCATTAACATAGAATAACAGTACAGTGTTAACACGAGCATGATCATATTCCAACAGTTGAAACCTTGAACTCTCATGAATAATCACAAACTTCTCTGTTGTTTCCTCAGAAGGAAACAATAACACAATCTGAACTTAGCTACATTTTAGAAATTCATGGTTAACTCAGCTTCACATAATTGGAATTCAAACTTCAATTTCAAATCCAAACAATGGCAAACAATACACTTGAACCAAGCTTTTGGCTACAGAACATCAGGGAAATCTTACATAATTCAAACAGATTTTACTAAAAAATCTCAGCTAGTCGCGAATTGATAAACAACTAAATTCGAACTCACTGATAAAGCTCAAATGACAGCAGCAAATGAATACAAACTCAGACAAATTGCTAACATGCTAAAAAATAGAACAAAATCTGTCCATATCCGAAATTTTCAATGACTAAAGCTTTACTAAGATAACATATGGCAGACTTGTGATAGATTTATATCCAAACCGCAAATACATTAAATCTGGGAGGAGAAAATACCTGGAAGTAAAGAAGAAACAGAAGGGTGAGGATTTCAGCAGCAACAACAATAGGAATCAACAGCAACGCAGCAAAATTCCAGAAGTTTGGAAACTAGTTTTAAAACCAGTATAGAACAGTGTGTATCTGTGTGTGTGTTTCTTTCAGATTCTCAATGTGTTAAGCTCTCTCTCTGTTTTTGTGTGTTAACAGTATGCTATCTGTTCTTTTTTGTGTGTTCTCTGCTTCTGAAAACCAGTGAACTCTCTGTTGGTGTGAATGAATCTATCCAGAGAGTCTGTCCTGTATTTAAAGACTAAGCTTACAAATTTTTTATTAAAACACTCTTCTTTACAGCTTCTCTCTTCTTTCAACATGTGCACCCATTTATCTTTCATCATTCCCCCATGTTTGTTATGATTTTCCAGCTCAAAAAGCATTCAAACAATTAAGAATTCAAACTTTTTTTATCATTATATTCCCTGACAGCCCACTGTTGTGTCTAAGTATGGGTTTTAAACATCTAAACAAAGTCCTAAAGGTAAAAACTAATGAAATACACTGCTGTCCAACAAGTTTTAACAACTTATTTCCATGTGTATTGCACTTTAAAGGTTGATTTTAGGGCTACTTAAATGGACTAACAGCTATATCCAATTCACAACCTAATTTAGAATCAAATAATGGTTCAAAACAAACAATCCAACAATTAAACTCAACACTCTGAACAAACAACAAACCGAAAGATTTTCAATCAAGCAAACGGTGAAACACTGCCCGGAATTTCAAAAAACCAATTTGCGAATTGAAACGACGACATTTGTTAAGTCGAATCACAACATGTATGATTGACAACGAAAAGCCGACAAACAAATTCAACAAATTATAACACCCCAAAGCCGAGAGAAAAGAAGAGAAATGAAGCAAATACGAAACTAAATGTTCAACGACGCTAATCGACGCGAACCTGTATTCAACAACATTGGTAATCAAATAGACAAAGCAAAATTTTAGAATTGACAATTCACTAACAGTGTTTCTCGGCCAAAGCAGAGGAAAGAAGGAAAACGAAACTAAATGTTCGACGACGCTAATCGACGCGAACCTGTATTCTATATCATTCGATTAGCCGATTACGATATGCGTAATCGACAAACAAATCCGACAAAGCAGTGACTACACAATTTCGGACAGCATGTATAAATTCAATATCAAACAACTTAACGATATTAACAACGAATCGAATTCGATTCGCAATCACTCGTTAAACAGCGAAGAATAACAAACAATCAAGTCGACCAAATAAAAGGTCCCAAGAGATGAAGAAGAAAAACAGAGAATTGATATCTGTCCGAAGAAATATCAACAAACGAAACGACCATAATCAAAACAAATAAAACAACAAGGAAAGAAAGGGAGTAAAACAGTACCTCCGATCAATTTGAAACCAAAGCAGCGGCCGAGATCAATTTGAAAACAAAGCAGCGGCCGAGAATAGAAAATTCGTATTCGGGATCGAACGGACCTTAATTGAAATGTTTTCAAACGAAAACGAATCAATTAAGGTCTATTAGACCCCAATTTCTCAAAAATCCGAAACAAATAAATCCTTAAATCGGAATTTAGGGTTCTTGCAATTCGTTTTGGGGCTTGATGGTTTGGGTACGAAATAGAGACGGAAATGATGATAAGAGTGGTGTTGCGGCTATTGGTTGAAGTTAGAGGTGGCGGCTATGGAGATTGTAATGTTGAAGACGAAGCAGCTCAGAAGAGATAGCTATGTCGTTTGGTTCGCTGCTTAGTCAGAGAAAACGGTTGAACGGCGTCACTGGTTCGTGGGGGGAGTGGTCGTTGGCGTGACGGCGGGTGGCGGCCGGTGGTCGAAGAAGAAGGAGAGCAGGGAGGGGCGGCGGCTGTGGGAGAAAGAGGGAGAAGGATTTAGGGTTTGGGTGAATTAAAAATCTGATTTGGGTCTTTGGGTAATTAGAATTAGGCTAATGTTCTGGACCGTTGGATGAAGTGTCATCAACGGTCCAGATTACACGATGGGAGATGGGGCGGTTCAGGGTGACGGGGCGGGTCATGGGTTTTGGGCTGGTATAATTTGGAGAGGTCTTTGGGTAATGAACATGTGGTCCAAGCCCAAATCAGATTTTCTCTTAATTATTTCCTTTTCTCTTCTCTTTTTTTAATTTTAATTCTCAATTTATTAAAACAAAAATTCTAATTTCACTACAAAATCAATTAAATTATAAGAAATACTAATTAAGTTATATTAACAATTAACACAATCAATTTAAACATCGATTAAATATAAATCACACAATTAGGCATTTAAATGCTGAAAATGTAAAAGATGAATTATTTCTTTTGTGATTTTCGTTTTCGTAAGATAAAATTAATTACTCCTAATTTCAAACTAGATAAGAAATGTAAGCACGACATATTTTTGTATTACTTTTTTTTATTAATTTAAACACATATAATCACGTATATATAAATGCAAACAAATACCAAAATAACACAAAAATTCACAAAAAATACACACCATAAAATAGACAATTTTTGTTTTGATTTTGTGGGAGTAATTCATGTTAGGCAAAAATCACGTGCTCACAGTGGACGCACATAGGTTAAGGATCGGGTCGTGGAACATAGGTACTCTAACGGGTAAGTCCATGGGAGAATAATAAAAAAAAATGGGACTTGTCCAAGAGTACCTATTCGAAGCAATAATTCAAAAAAAAAATGACAAGTATAAATTAATGATGAGAAAGAATGTTGTGATAAATTAATGTGCTTCAATAATCCCTTAACTTATGGTTACGTTTAAAAATTAAAATGTAACATAAAGAATCATTAAAAATGTTATATAATTATAAATAAATGTGCTCTTTTTATAATAAAGTAACAATAATGTATTTATATAAATATTCATTGTAAAGAGACTAACGGTGTTAAAATCTCAAAAAGGAGAAAGAAAGTTGTCTTACTTTTAATTGGGCCAAGACTCAAGAGGCCCAAGACAAGTTAAATTCATCAAAATAGTATGGTAAAGTCAGTTTTCGGATCGGTGAATAAAAAATAGCCACCATTTACGAAGTCAATGAAAAATACCATTATTTGCTGTAATAGAGACCGCTTTCTTATAATATACTGGAGTTCGAGTGTATCTGTGTATGAACTCCAGCATATTATGTTGGACTGTATACTTTGTTGACTCTTGTATAATATACGGGAGACTGGAGCACCGGTGCTCCAAACTCCAGTATATTATACTGGACATTTATACTTGTTGGAACTACATTATATTATGCGGGAGTTCCAGCATAATTATACTTGAACTCCCGCATATTATACCAGAGTTCCAGCATGGTTATCCTGGAACACCCGTATAATATGCTGGAGTTCAAGCATACTTATGTTGGAACTCCCGTATAATATGCGGGCGTATTTTCCAGGTTTTGAATAGTATTTTTGCTCAGATTTATCTTTACATGAACAATGGCAAAATTTCGATTACTTTTGAAATTGTGGCTATTTTTGAATGACCAGCTATAAATCTGGCTATTTTTAACTTTCTCCCTTAAATTCGCTCCATATCCACCTGCCCGACCCGCCCGTTTTGCCCCTCGCATTAAAATGATCTGGACCTAACATTAGACCCCTCCCCTGTTCATCTTCTTCAAGAACCAAAAACGAAAAGACCCTTATTTTTCTCTAAAAAACACTCACACAGAGACCTAGAGGAGAAGATCAGGCACACTTCCGCCTTCCTCCGCTATTACAACCCATCTCCTCGCCCCTTCCGATTAACTTCGCCATCTTCGGCGGTGGAACGCCATTTCAGAGCTTCAACATCAAATACCCGTTTTGGGCTCCAACAAAGGTAAAATAGCAGTTCTAGGCTGCACATTCGTCCAATAAATAAGCCCTAATGGTGCCAATTTACACTTCCTAGATTTCAGTCCACCAATTTCTGATTTTAGTCATGGAAGAACAATTTGTTTTGGGAGTTCCACCTTCCGTGTTGCGCGAATTGACCGCTTTTTGATTGAAAATGCTTCTTCTTCAGAAGACAAACCGGATTTGTCTTTTTCTGGGCTCAATTAGTGTGATTTTGCTGTTTTTGCTATGACAGGTTGTTGGAGCTTCATCCCTTATTTTATTGGCCTTTATTTGGTCCAACTCTCTTTTCCTGGTCATTTGAGGTAATCAGTTTGCTGTGGTAATCCTTAAATGTGTTTGAGCTTGTGATTACATAGCTTGCTCTAACAAAAAGAAATTGAAATGCTCTTCTCCTGAATTCCGTTGATGAGACTTAAACGAGCTTTATGATTTTGGTGTTGTGATGTAAATTTTTAATAATTATGTTTAGCAATTGAATTGGTCTGCAGTTAGTTTCTATCGCCCTCAATGTATAAGAATCATGTATGAGTATCAAATTAGTTACTCAGTAGCTGTTATACCTGGTTGAGTGACCCATCTGAGGTTTATTAGTAGCTTTGAATCATGAAGATTTAGCTTCCGTGTATGGGCTCCACCTTTGAGCCCACGAGAGGTAAGCAACCTCACAATTTGGCCCACAATAGTTGGGAGTTTTAATATGGGCTATTAGCTATAACACAATCAGAAGCATCGCTTGATCCATTATTAGTTATCTAGTATTAGGAAAGTATGAATAAAGCTTAATTTTGTAAGAGTCCATATGTATCCGTTCGGAGAATCCAAGAATCCACTCCTACCTGGGGCATTTGTATCTATACCTGTTTTTTGTGCCACGTTTTAATTTGTGTCCGCTTTACAAAAAAATTGCAAGCGTACCAGTTTTTTTGCATAACTTCAGTATACGGGACTGAAGTAGCAAAGACAATCACCTAAAACTTCAGCATTTTAGTAGCCGGGCTTGAAGTTCAACTCTAGAGCTGAAGTTTTTGTTTGTAACAGGTAACTTCAGTTGACGTTTTTGTCTTTGTAATCAGGGAACTTCAGCTATAGAGTTGGTCTTTGTCTTTGTAGCTAGGGAATTTCAGCTCTAGAGCTGAAGTCTTTGTCTTTGTAAGTGGGGAACTTCATCTCTAAAGTTGAAGTTTTTGTCTTTTTAATGGAAAGACACTCAAAACTTCAACCGTTTATTAAAAAAAAAAAATTCAAGTTTTTCATCATGTTATGTTTCTTAAAAGATGAAAACAAAAAACCACATACGGAAACTCGTAACGAAGTCAACAAAAGACTAATTCACGAGGTTAATCACTACCATTTGTATCAACTTCAAATGAAGAGGGATACCAAGTACCAAACAAATGGAGATGAACTCAAATGGAGTGAATAACAGCTTGGTCACTAATACCAAACCAAGATTCAGTTGGTTGAATGATAATTAACAGTTAAGACATTAGACTATACATATGTGATTAGCGCTGGTACTTCCCCCAAGCATAACTTTACTTCTGTAAAATGAAAAGATAAAACTTTGAGGAGGAGAAAGGGAGCTTAAGTTGTTTAAAAAATTGGTACAAGTTAAAAGTTTTAAAAAAAATGGGTATAGGTTAATTGGGAGAGACCAAATAGGACGCCCCGTGTAATTTTTACAACTCAGATACAAAGCAATCCCATAACCAACGATCTTCACGTGAAATCCAAACGTGGAAATTAATTAAAGAATACCCTTAGTTTACTTTAGTGAAATACAAATCTTTTAAAATAAATTGAGGTGCGCCATCCACAAATGAATCCTATAATTTATGGCTCTCACATAAATACAAAATTAGTGTAAAAATATTTTTAAATATTCGTAGCTTGCTTTAGACACTATTATAATAAAATCGTCATAGCCACGTGTACGGTTCTCGTGACGTAGTTGTGATACCTATTTTTTAAATCTGGGGGTACATTTATGTGACCCGGTCATAACTTCTAATAACTTTAATAAATTAAATATGTTATAGATCGTGGGTACGGTTCTCGTGACATGATTCGCAATATGTATCAAATAAACAAGTGTACGTAACTTGTTCAATAAATAATTTCATAAATCCTAAAAAGCAGTTTAAAATAATTAAAAGGCGGTTATAAAGTTAAAAGTGTACAATAGGTTTTAAAACATATAGTACATCAGATAATAGGTCAATCTTAATGGTTTAAGCGACCTGCTATACGGAACCCGGGAATGTCTAACACTTTCTTTCAGGTTAATAGAGTTCCTTACTTAGAATTTTTGTTTCACAGACTTTTAAAGAAAGGGATTTAAAGTAAACCGGTGACTTAGGACATCAAATAAACTATTTAGTGACTTTGATAAATTAAATAAAATAATCTCATTTCGAATAATGTCACTTTAATTGAAAAAATTCTCTTATATATGTCCTCGTGTGATAAAACGGAGGTGTGACATATATAAAACCACATGCGACCATTGCGAAAGTCTTAACTTCTACTGGACTTGATTTGCAATAGGATTGTGAGTATTTTTTCTATATTAAAGTTAATTCGAAAATCAATTTGATATGATATTTTTGCGTTGATTATAATAAGTCCGAGCTTTCTATTTCAATATAACATTAGACCTCGTGACTTGAAGTTTGTATAAAATCCACTCATGTTATAAATAAAATTTTATTACGGTGAATCCCTATATTTAGAAAGATTTTTGGGATTATTACTTGGTGGTTAATTCACTCTTTCTTTACTTCCAAAAATTCATTAAAAATTCTCTCTCTTATTTTTCTCTCCAATACTCCTCTTCTTCTTTTATTGTTTAATAACACATTATTAGCACGCGACTTTAACAAATTAAGTAGAAGCTTTGGGATTGAGCATAATGATTGTCAATTGATCCGTACACTTCCTTCATGATTAAATTTTGGATTTAAGGTAAGTGTTTTACTTTATTTTCTCTTTTAAATTTTTGAAATTCTATAATTTGATTTTAAATACAAGCAAAGACAATAAATTATGATTATAACTCTTATAGAGTTTGTGAGAAATTATATCCACCCAAGTTGATAAAAATTTTATGTCTTGCCACGATCAAACTCATATATGATTGTAGGCAAAGAAGTAGTAACCCGTCCCATTGAATCTCTTCATTCTCATTCCCTTAAAGAGAATGCGGTAGCAATATATAATAAATCTGAAAGTAGACAAAAATATTACAGTGAATGTATCAATAAATTATGGACGTGGCAATATACGAAATTATAATCGTCATCATTGTGATAATGAGAACAATAAGGATTCTCAAAGTAGTCTTTCACTTTGTGAAAGTAATGTCTGTCATCGATTTGACAAGAGATTTTGTATAACACATATTGATTATGGTCCATTCATAATTTGAATGTGACAACATGTGATTTATGAATACATATTCATTCTTCAAAGAATGTGAACGTGCTAGTGGTAGTGAATATACCGTACTTACCTCTAGAAGGAGGTTTAAGATGATACAAGAAAATAATGTCATTATTATGGCATGAATGATCATTGGTCACGTGCCTATTGTATGCCAAAATAATTTGGTAATGTGATAATTAAAGGACAACAATAAAGCAAGAAACATGTCTTGCACATAATATTAACCATGACCATAGTGGTATAACATTCTCCTTGAAAGAGATATATGACCATGTGGATGTTGATGAATATGTAGTAGTACAAAGTTAATTGAGAGCTCTGGAAGAGCTAGTTATCACTATTTTAGAGAAATAAATTGATTACCGTGTTATAGGAAGCCTCAAAGAAACTTATTTAGTTTCTATAGTATTCGCGAAAATGGTTGGTTATATTGAGACTATAAATAAATGAAAGATTCAATATCTTCTATTACTACGACTTGTTGTAGGGTAATATGTATGTGAAAAGTTACCCGTTTTATTCTCCAGTTTATACTACACAAATAAAAGAATACTACACTAAAGTGCATGTTTATTGATATAAAAATAAATATCATAAGGAACTTGAAGTTTATTAATAATTTCACACGTCGTGGGGTAAACCTGAAATTTTTCATTGATAATTTTTAATTGGCATAATTAGTTTATCCATGTTAATTTAAGTATAATATGCAAAAAAAAAATTCACATGGGTAAATACTAAAGAACAAGAAATTTCTTTATGAAGTCTCTTATGTTGTTTGTTCTCATTAATTAATAGACCAACTAAAATTTGGATTGAATACAATGAATGTTGGAAATAACAAAGGTAAATATGGGCCAATTCACCTTCCATATATACCACATAAAATACATCTATGAGATGGTTACATGTGCGATTATTATTAACCCGCAACATGGTATTTTGCGAGGAAACTTGCTCAATAATTTAATTTCGAGCATAATTTCCAGATTTTCTATTCAAGAAATTTTATCTTGATGTTGGTTTAGCAAAATAATTATTTAGTACCTCGACTTAATAGCTAAACTATTTCTTATGAGAACAAAGTTATTATCAGTTTGATATACGTTAAATACGAAAGTATATTATTTTCTCCCCTCACAAGTGGTTCAGGGTTAGGAACCGAATAATTTCATCTTATTATTATTGATGTGCGGTGTATATTTTGATTAATACCATAACGCACAAAGATAGGTTCTTAAAGTTGAGAAAAATAAGTTAGTTTTTCTAATATGAGGGGGAGATATGATAAACTGTTGAGACAAAATATTACGTAGAATGAATTATCATTTGTACATCTAGATACTCGAATAATACAGCATGAACTTGACGTTCATAAAAAGATAATTCATCTGCACTATATTGCAAAGCATGTCAGACCCATTTGTTGACCCAAAGAAATTAACTATATTCTCATTGCAAATGCTCATATTAAATTCTAGAAGGACAAAGTCTATGGTACGCTTAAAACGTATAGACAAATCAGTTTCAAATAAAACTTCGTGACAAAGAAGATGAGCAAATAATCAAAATGATCATAGTAAGGAAGCAAGTGATCTAGAAGATCACGTGACATAACACTTCATAAAATTTCAGGAGAGGTTCAGGTACCTGAAAATATGAATGAAGAAATCTCTATATTATGTCTATATGAAAATAAGGAGGTTGAAACCGATATAAAATATTTGTCAAAGATATCTATCATAGCTCTAAGATAGATGAGGATCTTAAGTCTATCGACACAAAAATTTTGGCTAAATGGAGGAGACACAATTCAAGTGAAATTGGTTTCATATGAAAGACATGTAGTTTTGGACCTGCAGTTCAAACACTTAAAAGTATAAAGTCAATGGTGTGTGTTATCGCCTTTATTTATCTTATATGTCTGGCATGACATGAAAACTTGATGTAAATCTAAACTCTATTTATATGCCTTATTGACTATACTTATATGGCAATCCATTAAAGATTTAAAATGCTGATATCATACGCAATTCTTAGATAATATTTTGGTCATGAATGACCACATCCTAAGTGCAATTTGCGCACAAAGGTATCTTGCTATAACTATAAGCATAATAATGTGATAGCAAATATTTTTAAGGTGCAACATATTCATTTGAGTTAATATGACGGATTTATTCATCAAATCTTTGCCGACGTCAACCTTCAAAAAGCTAGTGCACAAGATTGGATGCGAAGGCTCAAGGATGTAAATTGATGCTCTCATCAAGGGGAGTTAATGTGCGTAACTCTTTTTCCCTTACAATGTTTTGTCCCACTTTGCAAGATTTCTAATGAGGCAACCAAAAGACGTATTGTTAGATATGTGTACTCTTTTTCCTTCTCTATAAATTTTTCCCACCAGTTTTATATTAGTTAAGGATTTAACGAGGCACATTATCTGTTGAATAGACATTCAAGGGAGAGTGTTATAAATAGAATTTTATTTATGGTGAATGTCTATATTTAGAGAGATTTTAGGAATTATTACTTGGTGGATAAATCACTCTTTTCCTATAAATAGAGGATTCTATTCCATCGTAATTCTTTCCAAAAATTCAACAAAATTTCTCTCTCCCTACTTTTCTCTCCAATACTCCTCTTCTTCTTTTATTGTTTCATAAAATAACAACTACCCAGTATAGTCCCACAAAGTGGACTTTGGGGGGGGGAGGGGTAATACATACACAGGCCTTACCCCTACCCGAAAGGGCGGAGAGGTTGTTTCTAATCGACCCTCAGCTCGGGAGAAAGAGAACAGAAAGAGGAGGAAAAGAAAAAGGAAAAGCAAAAAAGCATTAGTGACTCCAGCAGAAATCGCATAAATAGTTAACAAAACATAAAACCAAAAATTAAAAGGCATGCTGTAATATCTACCAGTAACTACTATAAGGGGGCACGATACAATACGCAAGTCATCTATGGAGGGTCCTACCAAACCCCACCTAGCCCCGGGAATGAAGTACAAAAGCTTTAGAATCCCTCATCCTATAACCCTTATACTAGACCTCCAGACTTTCCTATCAAGGGCCACGTCCTCGAAAATCTGCATTTTTGCCATGTCCTGCCTAATCACCTCTCCCCAATACTTCTTAGGCCTCCCTCTGCCTCGCCTCGTGCCAACCACCGCCAGCGCTCACAACTCCTTACCCGGTATCAAAGCTTCTCCTCCGCACATGCCCGAATCACCTAAGCCTCGTTTCCCACATCTTCTCATCCACTGGGGCCACCCTCACCTTGTCCCGAATAACTTCATTCTTAATCTTATCTAACCTGGTGTACCTGCACATCCACCTGAGCATCCTCATTTCCGCAACCTTCACTCTCTGAACATGAGAGTTCTTAACCGGCAAAGCACTCCGCCCCATACAATATGGCATGTCTAACCACAACTCGATAAAACTTTCCCTTGAGTTTCGGTGGCACTTTATTGTCACACAAGACTCCTGATACAATCCTCCATTTCGTCCACCCCGCCCCAATACGATGAGTTACATCCTCGTCGATCTCCCCATCCCTCTGAATCACCGACCTGAGATATTTGAAACTGTCCCTCTTAGGGATGACTTGAGCTCCAAGCTTCACGTCCCTGCCTACTTCGCTCGACTCGGTGCTAAACTTGCACTCCATGTATTCTATCTTAGACCTGCTTAGTTTGAAACCCTTAGACTCGAGAGTCTGTCTCCAGACCTCCAACCTCTCATTAATACCGACCCTCATCTCGTCTATCAGGACTATGTCATCAGCAAATAGCATACACCAAGTCACATCCCCTTGAATATGGCGTGTCAGTGCATCCATCACCAAGGCAAATAAGAAAGGGCTAAGTGCGGATCCTTAATGAAGCCCCGTAACCACTGGGAAGTGGTCTGAGTCGCCACCCACCTGTCTTGACCATAGACTTAGCTCCATCGTACATGTCCTTGATTACTCTGATGTAGGCTTCCGGCATGGTCTTGGCCTCCGGGCACCTCCATAGCACCTCCCTACGGACCTTGTCATACGCCTTCTCCAAGTCAATAAATACCATGTGCAGGTCCTTCTTCTTATCCTTGAATTATTCTACCAATCTTCTGACAAAGTCGATAGCTTCCGTAGTGGAGCGGCCCAACATAAAACCGAACAGGTTCACGGATATGGACGTCATCCCCCTCACCCTCCCCTCAACCACCCGCTCCTAGACTTTCATGGTGTTACTAAGTAATTTGATTCCCTATAGTTGTTACAACACCGAATATCCCCTTTGTTCTTATACAAGGGCACGAGTGTACTCCACCTCCACTCCTCCGGCATCCTCATAGTCCTGAAGATCACATTGAGCAACCGAGTCAGCCACTCCACACCTATCCTACCAATACATTTCTAGAACTCCACTGGGATCTCGTCTAGCTCGATTGCTCGACCCCTACTCATCCTACGCAAAGCCCCCACGACCTCTTCCACCCTAATGCGCCTGTAGTACCCAAGGTCTCTATGACGCTCTGACTGCCCCAGCTCCCATAGCTCTATGTCTCGATCCCCCTCCTCGTTAAGCAGGTCTCGAAAGTACGTCTACCACCTCTGCTTGACTTGAGACTCCCCCATCATAACTCTTCCATCCTCATCCTTGATGCACCAAACTTGGTCTAGATCCCGAGCCTTCCTTTCCCTCATTTTAGCCAACCGGAATAGCTTCATGTCCCCACTTTTCTCCCCCAATTCCTCGTATATACGACCAAAGCCCGCATTTTTAGCTTCTGTGACTGCCAACTTCGCTTCCCTCATCGCCACCTTGTAGCTCTCCCTGTTCAGTCTTCTTTCTTCCTCGCTTGTACTCCCTGCCAACTTAGCGAACATTGCCTTCTTTGCCTTCACATTTCCTTGGACTACACCATTCCACCACCAGTCACCCTGATGTCTGCCTGAATAAACCTTTGCTACCTCAAGAACGTCCCGCACTGCCTTCCTAACCAAGTTCACTGTTTCTGACCATATTGCGCCTACATCCCCAAAACTTCTCCAAGCTCCACCATTATCTAACCTCATTTCCAACTCCTGGGCTTTCTCCTTAGTCAAAGCTCCCCATCTAATCCACCGTCGGACCCGAGAACCCCTCTTCTTCCTCTTCACCCAGAGACCGACATCCATCACTAGGAGCCTATATAGAATAGAAAGGGACTCTCCCAGAATAACTTTGCAGTCCTTACATAACCCTCTATCGCTCCTTCTGAAGAGGAGGTAATTAATCTAAGTCCTCACCGCCGAACTATTGAACGTTACCAAATGCTTCTCCCTCTTTGGAAATGATGAGTTCGCAATCAAAAGCTCGAAAGCCCTGGCGAAATCAAGCAGCAAAGTGCCTCCTCCGTTCCTAACCCCGAGGCCAAAGCCGCCATGCGCCTCACCATAACCACCACCAGCAACCCCTATATGACCATTAAAGTCCCCTCCTATGACTAACTTCTCAGAGTGGGGAATACTACTCACCAACTCATCCATGCCCTCCCAAAAATGCCTCTTAACCTCCTCATAAATGTCTGTTTGCGACACGTAAGCGCTGATGACATTGAGGATGTAACCACCAATAACAAACTTAATAGACATTAACCTATCATTCACTTGCCTAACCTCAACCACGAACTCCCTAAGATCCCTATCCACCAAGATTCCCACTCTATTCTTACCCCTCACGACCCCAGAATACCATAACTTAAACCAGTCTACATTCCTCGCCCTCGACCCTACCCACCTAGACTCCTGCACACAAGATATGTTAACCCTCCTCTTCTGAAGAATCTTCGCCAACTCAATGGACTTACCCGTCAGTGTGCCAATGTTCCACGACCCGATCATCAATCTATGAGCGCCCACTAACCCCTTCCTACCTTTGCCTCCCGTCCCACCCACATAACTGCTCTCTTTCCCCTACTTACCCCCTCCCCCCTCCCCCCGAGGACACGACCTTATACTACCATCTCCCGTCGTGACCACTATACCTCTAACCGACTATGGAAAACAGAGATGAACAAGGATGCTAGATTGATATCTACAGAGTAAACCACACACATGATGCTAGCTAGAATACGAAAAAGGGTGTACTTAGTAGACAAGAGAGTGAGAGGTACCAACTCCCGATGGACAAAACCTGAAAGTGAGCTTTGGTGCATCCGAGGATAATTACTGCCAACGCTTGCACGTCCCAACCGGTGTTTCTTCGCTTTTCTCTTCCAAACGCCGCAAGCTCGCCTCATCCACCGCGACTAGTACATAAAAATCACACACACAACAACCACACAAAAACGAGAGAGGGGGGATACCTGACCTAGGAAAGAGGAGGGGGTGCCTATTTAAGAGAAGATGGGTAGGGTAAGGGGTGAAGAGTGGGGTGGGGAAGGAAGGTGGAAGGGGAGAGGGAGAATGTGAGAATGGGATAATGAAAATCAATAAAATAGGGAGGGGAGATGTCGGGCAGCAAGCTGGCTGTGGTTGGGGTGGGGGATGGGAGAGAATGAGGAGGGGGAGACGAGGAGGGTAGGTGGGGGGAAAGGGAGCTGAGCCAGTTTAGAGAGAGGAGAGAGGAGAGAGAAGGAAGAGAGGGGTGGAGGACGGGTGAGAGGGAGGGAGGGAGGGGGAGGGGGGAAGAGAGGGAGAAAAAGGTTTACTTACCTGTTGGTGTTGCCGGCGGGAGTAGGGTCGCCGGAGAGAGGCGGCGCCGGCAGTAGTGGGGTTGCCGGTCGGGGGAACGGAGGGGGTAGCAGGGGGCAGTTGATGGGGGTGGGTGGGGGAGGGGAGTTAACCGTTAGAGAGAGAGGAGAGAGAAGAGTGCTTGGTACCCCAATAAGCAAATCAAAAATCCCTATTTTATTATTTCGTAACAACTCAATAAAATTTTCTGTATTTTTTGAGAAGCTCAACAACTTTAACATTACTAAAATTTCAAATTACAAATTTGAACATACAAATTTTCAAAGTTAACTTCAGACATCTATATAACGTTGATGTTAAATTAATGTATGAAATTTACCACATATTGTGCGTTAAGCTTTTGAGTAACACCAATGCTAAAAATGAAATCCTCAAGGGTAAGTTGAAAAATAGGAAAAGTGGTTGTGATAAAAATACAAACAATGGTACAACTTTAGACCACAAGTCTAAACTTTTAATGTATATAAATTAACTTGAAGTCTCGTGGTCTGAAGTTTGTATAAAAGTCCTTTAGACATGTAAATTTGCAAAGATGTTATAGAACCTTAGTATTTAATGAGTAGATGATTTTTCACATACTATGCTTCACCACCACTTTGTATGGTCCTGGACATGCCTCGGGGTCATTTAAACCGTTAGTAAATAATTTAGCCTAAATTACATGTTTATTGTAGGGAATTTTGCGTCGATGCAAATAACGAAGCTTTTCTTGGCACAGATGAGGGAGAGAGTGTGAGATAATTGAATTAAGTGAAGAAACACATCTCCTCCGAAAAAAGAAGGACAACGAGAGTTTGAACTAGACATAATTTTGATGATTTTAACAACATAGCAGTTATGTTAATACATGATTTAAACTTTATTAAAAAAAGAACTACAGTCCATGTCACTTGGCCTAATAGCCCAATCGAAAATGGCCCACGTTTGAAACTCTTACCCTATATAGCCCATATTGTACATAACTTGAAAGAAACTTTTCAGCCTTTAGTCCACTATTAAAAACATACTTTTAGGATTTTTATTATTTTTTTATTTCTTTATTCCCTTCTCTCTCACCACCTCTCACTTCTTTCTCTCTAACCCACATAGATCCCTCATCCCCTCTTAACCTAGCCCCCGTTATTCCCTCCTTTACCTCCCACAGAGTTCTGCCATTAATGGCTCGAAGAAGGCTCAAAGAAAGACTCCGTCGTCCATGGTGGCAAGCAGAAGAACGAAGAAGATTTTTGAAAGAACATGAAAATACACACACATCTGAAAAGAAATAGCTCTCAAACTTGATTTGCACCAACAAACAACCACTAATTTTAGAGTATTTTAAAGTTTGAAGTTCTGGAAAATCATAACTATTTAGCAGGTTGTATAGACACTGTATAATACTGTATAATTATGTATATAGATATACAAACACCTCTTATATACTATTATATGTTTATACAAGTTATACAGTATTGTATATGTAGTGAATCAAGATGACTCCATAAGGGCTTATGGGCTAGAAGAGGTGAACGAGGCTAAGTCAATTGGGGTTATTGGGCGGAGTAAAATATTGGAGAGTTTTATTTGGGATCCGGGACCATTTAGCAAAGGGTTAAAAGGGACTAGGGTTTATTAAGAAGGATTATGCGAATTCTATTGAACATGTTCTATCTCATCTCTGCTCTATATCTCTGTTCCTCATCTCCTTCTGTACATCTGCTGTAATCTCCTTCTTATGAGGAGTTATTCTATGTTATTTCCATCGTCATTCCGTAATTGTTTAGTAATGGCAAAACTACAAGTGAGTTACTTGTGTGTGATTTGGTTATTGCAAGTTTGTTACATTGGTGCTTTCATCCATCGGACTCCAATGGTTGTACTAGATCGATTCAATGGCAGTAGAAAACTCGAGAGTTGGATTTGTCGGGCCGAGCAGTACTTCACCTACCTTGGCTTCTCTGAGAAGGATTGGATGCCTCTTCCTTACTTCTACCTTGAGGGTGAAGCTCTTACTTGGTTCACTTGGTTGCATCGGAACGAGCAATTCTTTGATTGGAAGCATTTTACGACAAAATTGCGATTACGATTTCCACAATGGAGCTTTGCATGTCTCGTGGTGAGTTTGGATGATCCATCACTGGTTTGTTTTACTACTGAGTGGTCAGATGCTAACGTCCTTGCTGATGCCATGGATTATGATTTAAATAATGCAACATTAGATGCGGTCCAGGTGTTTGATGAACACTCTCACCTAAATGAGGTTCGTGCTTCTACTACACAATCTACTCATATCTCCGCTGGCATAGTTTCCGAGATAGACGCTCCAATTCAGGACAAGGTAGTTGACGAATTTAGCCAGGGTCATGAACAAAGTGATGCAACACTCCTTGTCCCTCTTGTTGGACATGATCATCTTGTACCCAGTTGGATTGAGCCATTTACTTTCTCTGAGAGTTTGTGTGTTGAATCTGTGAAGCTTTTGAGTGCAACAGCCCTTACCTCTAGGCTGAAATCTGAATTGTAATTTGAACAAGTCGGGGCAGACCAGGTATTTGCGAAAATTCCACAACAAAATGCCGACCAACAACTCATCCAATTTGCACCTCTGATTATGGGTCCTTCTGCTAGTTTGGTCTCAGGTGGTAAGTTTATTTTTGATCAGACACTCGTTGTGCCTGTTAATTTCAATTTAACCGATCGTCATATGCTTGATATTTATGATTGCTGTCATATGATGGCTTGAGCATCTCGTTGCTATGAGTCCGAATCAACAAAATTTGTAGTGGTGTGGACGAGTGGTTCGATACAGGTCAAGCTTTTAAGGCTGATTCGGGTGTGCTTTATCTTTTGCATCTGAATATTTAAAACATAGTGAGGGCTTTATTCCACTTATCACCACAATATATTTAGACGGTGAAGATGTCGAGATTGCAGAGATTTCTCCTTGCTTGGTAGATCAATCATTTGTGTCCTTGTTGCCTAATTATTTTTGGAATGTCGCAACGCATATGAGCTTTTAAATTAGAGGGATATTCTCTGGATGCCAAGCTTTGGGAGGTACACAAATTTATATAGTGCCGAATGACAAACTGGAACGAGCTATGCCTTTGTTTATAGCATCCCGCATATACGGATAATTGAATTGGCAACCTTTGAAGACTTGTATCTTGCTGAATTTTTCATGGACCCTATAAATTTTTTTTATCAATATCTCAATAATTTTGTAATGGATAAAGAGGGTGCCATTCTGACTATTGCAAGGCGTTATGTTAAAGTACTTCTTGAAGATATGAATGAAAGTTCTTCTATGGGATTCATTGATCACCATATTTTGAACCAATTTCCATCCGTTCATGGTGCTAATTTTCTTTTAGTAACCATTCACACAACTACATTGGCTCTTTATGTATGGTATCCTAGAATAAGTTTCGTGTTCTTGGCTCTATTATGTTTTATAGAGAATGTGGCACTAGTGTTATGAGGATATACTGGAAAACTTTGCTCCCTTGGTGATTCTAACTCTAAGAATAGAATGTGGGATCCCGGACGACCATGTGTTGTGAACTTCTACAATTTGCAATCTGATTTGGCACGGTATTCTTATGTTGACACAAACCAAAATTTGCTTCCATGTTTACTGAAGATAGCCTTATTCCTTCTTGTGACTGATTCATCTGGTGAATTAAATTTGGCCAAGGATGACATTGAGTTGTTAAGACACGTCGACTGCTTTAGTACATGAGTTGCTATAACTGGGACCCTGGTTGCACTTGTTCCACCTAAATTCACGTTCATTGGGCTGATGTTACAATTTTACCGTGCTGCCCTTTTTAATGTAGTTGTACTTGTTGGAACGAGGTTTTTCACTGTACTGTGGAATATAAATTGTGCCAAGGAGATAAAAATAGTATGCACAAGTGATGCTCCTTGCATGGCTTGTGAAATTATCAATTATCAGTTGGGAGTTACTTTGGCTTCTGTCACCTCTTTATTCGCTACTGAACTTTGTCGTGCAATAGCGAGAGTGAATATGTCAACTAAATCATCATAGTTAAGTTAGAATCATTGGAAAATTAGTGGAATATTTTCATCTATTCTTGGGGGTGGTTATATGTCAAGTGTACACCAAGTTGCTCTTTGGGAAAACTATGATGCACATATCTATTTGAAGGCACTGCCAAATAATTTCTTGCCCTCTTATCTCTCCTTGATGTTACTGAAAGTTACTATGATCCTAGCTGGACAAAGAGACATGTTAAAGCACTCCAAGATCATCATTCTTCTTAAAGGCATCACTGCTCTTGCTGTTGGTTTGGTGAGAATTGTTCAGGAAGCTTAAGCGAAGCGTGACTCTCTCCATGCTAAGATTCTAACTTGCTGCCTTATGATTTGTATTGATGTTGGACCAAAGTTTTTTCATGCTACAGCAGCCTCCATCTCATGTCATGTTGACAAAATTGTGATAGCTCACATATGCTCATCCTATTTCCCAGAACATCTATGTCTGGAGATATTTGGCGAAGCG
Organism: Nicotiana noctiflora; assembly: GCA_032618575.1. NCBI lineage: Eukaryota > Viridiplantae > Streptophyta > Magnoliopsida > Solanales > Solanaceae > Nicotiana > Nicotiana noctiflora. The sequence goes on from JASVEL010012798.1 coordinate 109,022, forward strand.
TGTGCTGCTACCATTGTTCTTGACTGGAACCTTGAGGACAAGGTTCTTTTTGAGGACGGAAGTATTGTTGTGAACCAAGCTGACTCCATAAGGGCTTATGGGCTAGAAGAGTTGAATGAGGCTAAGTCAATTGGGGTTATTGGGCTGAGTAAAATGTTGGAGAGTTTTATCTGGGATCCAGGCCCATTTAGCAAAGGGTTAAAAGGGGACTAGGGGTTATTAAGAAGGATTATGCGAATTCTAATATTGAACATGTTCTATCTCATCTTTGCTCTATATCTCTGTTCCTCATCTTCTTCTGTACATCTGCTGTAATCTCCTTCTTCTGAGGAGTTATTCTATGTTATTTCCATCGCCATTCCTTGTAATTGTTTAGCAAGGGCAATACTACAAGTGAGTTACTTGTGTGTGATTTGGTTATTGCAAGTTTGTTACAGTATAATTGTGTATCTTTGTGTATAATATTATATAAATATATATTTTTTCAGTTTATAAGGATGTATATACATTGTTAGCGTGTAAGAGGTCTATACAGAAGTTTGACACTTCCTTCTTCTTCTTTTTTCGTGTATGTGCTATATGAAATAAATTTGTACGCGTCGGAGGAATTCTACAATTCATTTATCAATTTTTTATTTTTGTTTTATCATGTTGGATTACTTAAGCAATTGCACATAAAGGTGTTTGAATTTCTTACCTTCAGATCATATGTATTATTCGGGATAGGATTTTTGAGTTGCGTTGTGGCTTATTTGCATTTTTTATAAAATATTTAATAATCAAAGGAAATCAAGAAAATGAAAACAACTAGTTATATAAAGAGAGGGAGCAATAACAGTAGTTAATTGTGTGAAATAAGATATTTTTTTCGGGAATTAACCTATATTTTTTAGCTATAAATTTGCAATGTGATGTCTAAGCTATTATATGTTGCAAGTCAGGTGTGTGAATTGTACTTATGTAAAATTATCTCTCTTCTAAACATTAAATAACATGGTAAAAAATTAGCCAGCCCAATAACATGTCATTTTACATATTGTTCAGCAGTATGATTAGAATCCTATTTTGACTTATAACATCGTGTGTTCTCACTATCTCCTCTCCTAGGACGGAGCGCTATTAATACCAATGATTTCGATCAAACCCAATTAACTTATATTTTTACTTTATCTTTGTCTTAATTATATAAATATAAATATTAATTTATTACGCAAAAGAACTAAAATCTTGAAATCATAAGTTTCAAATTCTATCTCACCTTTGCTCCTTTCTCAAATTTTATGACCAACTTACAAGCTACCCAAACACGTTGTAGATCTTATACATCGAACATTTTGGGTGAAATTTAAGAATATCCAGATTTACATGTGGCAATTAAGAAATAGTTACAGTTTCAAAAGTAATCAAAATTTAGTCACTTTTCATGTAAAGATAGATTTAAACGAAAACACAATTCAAAATCCGAATATACCGGTCTTCCAGCATAATATACTGGTCCAACATAATATGTTGGAAGTTCATACAGAGGTGCTCCAATCTCGAATATATTTTTTTGGAACTTTCCGTGTGTTGGAGTTCCAGCATAATATGCCGAAAGTTAATACACAGGTGCACTAATCTCGAGAAATTATGCTAGAACTTTTCGTATTGTAGCAAATAATAACTATTTTTTAACTAGCTAGCCCGTGCTATTTTCACGAAATTCTTTGATGGGTTCCAATAAAGAATTTTTACATTCCTATACAACATAGGAACCTTTTTACCCTATATGTTTAAGGTTTGAGTAAATTGTATTTAATATATCAAATTATCAATATTATACCATACTTAATTATGGGTCTAATTAATGAGCTATTTTTACTCCTTAATTAAAAGTATTCATATCTAATTAATAAGCAGTTTTACTCCTTAATTAAAAGTATCCATATATCTCTAATTTGATAGGCACCTAATAATAGATCTCTTGCCATTCCACGTTATTAATTAATTATCTAAACTCATCCGGCAATCTCTAAACTCTTATAAGAATATATTGTTCTTAACAATATAGCCTCGCTGTAACATAAAGTAACTCATTCTACTCGAATCGTATAACTATCTAGTTTAATCTTTCCATGAGCTTTTACTTCTACAGAAAAGTCACTTAAATTGGAATTTGTTTCTACATGCTTAGATGAACATATAAAATGTTGGTGCTTTCTTAAAAAGAAGCTGGTCACTCTTTTTCAAAAGAATGTCATTCAGCTTGTGATACAACATTGATAATGCTCTCGGAGAAATCTAACTCTCTCCTTACCCCTTATTCCCTCGCTCACGTTTTAATCCATAACCCACATTCTTTTTACCATTTTCCCTCTTCTTAACCAAACATCATTCCCTCTTCTGGAAAAGTCAAAAACGAGAAATTTATTGGTAAATAGACTAATATGAAAAGTTGTCGACAACTTCTCCAAACGACTTAGAAATACTGACTGTTGAAGCCCTCATTTAGATTTACTGTTTGTAGTTGTAATTGTAGTGTAATTATAGATTTAGTGTAATGGATATGATCTATTGAAGCCTTCACCTAGATTTACTGTTTGTAGTGTAATTATAGATAGTTTGTAGTTTATGTAGAATATTCCAAGATTAATTGTAGTCTAAAATATAGATGTAATGTAGACATGATTGTGGATGATGTGTTTCCTGTTTGCCCTGTAACTGTAGGTAAATTGTAGTTATGTTTATATTAGGTACTTAAACTGCAGGTAATTTGTTCATTCACTATAGGTAAATTTGTTTGAATTGTAGAACTGGTTTTATACATAGTTGTAGAATTTTTGTAGTTAATAGTTGTTATAATGTAGGATTCATGTACCGCTTCACACCATCTATCACAATATGGATATGATCTTTGAAGCCCTCACCTGGAATTACATAACAAACAACAATAACAATATTTACAATCATAAATAGTTTATCTACAATTTATCTGCAACGTATCAACAATTATATCTATAAATTATCTATAATCTACAAATTAACTATAATTTATCTACAAATTATCTACAATCTACTATTTGATTTCACGATGTATTTGATTTCTACAATTTTTTTTGTAGTATCAATTGATACTTGTTCTGCAATTGTAGAAATCAGGATATTGTAGCTTGCATTCTCATCTACTATAATGGCATCAACTTCAAAATCTCTAAATCTGCCATAATTATCCCAATCATCATTAAATTGTAGCATAATTGCGATTTGGACATGATTTCTTGTTGTTGATGTTGATATTTTTTTGGATTTCTATATTGAGAAAAAAGATGAAGAACAAATATATATATATATATATATATATATATATGATCGACAATTTGAGAGAAGAAACAACGAAGAACAAAATTTATCAACTTTGCATTGTTGATTTTTGAAAATTTGAATTCAGCTCGTCGAAACTCTTAGTAGTTGAATCTGTTCTTATTTTTAGGAGCTGTTCGTTTTTTTATTTTTCGAGATTGAAACTATAGTCCCAGAGAGAAATACGTAGATTTGAAATTTATTGATTTTAATGTAGAATCAAGTAATTCCAAGATTCTCTCATTATTTTTAGCGCGTTAATTTAGAATTAATTAATCCCAAGATTCGCTCATTTTTTTTAGCGCGTTAATTATGGAAGATTTTGTTCAATTAATCTTGTATTAAATAAATGGTATAGAAATTGTAGGAAAAATATGGATCAAACGAATAATTTAGATACTATATATATTTTTAATAATAAAGTTTAATACCATATGATAGAGATTAAAAAAAATACTTATATCCCTTACCGACTAGATGCACCTCAATCAGCGCCAGCTACGGATCTTGTCTTCTTGTGTGCTGCGTCGCATTGTCACGGCTTTCTTGTTTATGTGGCTACCTCCCTCTCCTAAGTAAAGTCATCTCCTCTTTCACTATTGATACTAGTAATCGTACCCGCGTGATGCGCGGTCAATATTAAAAAAAAATTAATTATAATTATTCTTGTTTGATACTATTAGATCGTATTGCTTTAATAAATTTCAATTGTCATTTTATTTGTCAATATGATATACCCAACCTTATCGATATTTTAGTAATTAATTTCTTTTTTAATTTTTAATAAATAATTTTTTGTTATTAACTAATTATGTCATATGGTTTTTATCTAGGCTACCACTTGTAATGCGGTGCCTTTTTCTTTGGCTTTTAATAATATATGGATAGATTAGCATATTACTTGTTTAATATTTTTGTTTGCTATTTTTTTTATAATATAATAAGAGATATATATTTTATTACCCTTGAAAATATTTATTTTTATTTTAAATTTTATTATATTATCATCCCTTTTAAGGAATAGATACTTTTTTTTCATAAAATAAAAAAAGAATTTTAAAAATAAAATAAAGAAATTAACTAACATAAACCAACTCTCCCCCATGTTTTAGTAGTTAATTTAGGTAGTTAATTTTGTTTTAATTTTCAATAGATAATTTCTTTGTTATTGACTAATTATTCCATAAGGTTTTTTTAGGCTACCACTTGGCATAAGGAGAGGATTTTATTCTCTCCTTTTTAATAATATATAGAAGATATATAGAATATAGAATATTAGAAAGATACTACTCCACTATTTGAATCAATTCTTTTTATTGATTTATTTTTGTTTTTTATTTTAAAACAATTATAAACTCCAACTTGAAACTATTCCCCAATTTGAAATGGTAATTTTTATTTTTTAATTTATTTTTTCATTTTAAAACTCCAATTTGAAACTACTCACCGATTCGAATGGGTAGTTTTTCTTCTTCTCTTTTATTTTTTATTATACTTAATTTTTTTTAAAAATAATTTTAACACTCCAACTTGAAACTACCCCCACCCAATTTGAATGTGTAGTTATTTTTTTATATATTTATATATTTGAATTTTTTTATTATAACTAATTATGAGATATCTATATTTATTAATTAAAATAAAGTAACCAATTAATATATATATATATATATATATATATATATAATTTTTTTAAGATATATTTAAATTTAAAAAGAATAACCAATAATTAATTATTAACTAAATAACTATTTTAATAACTAACTATGCCATGTGGCTTTTCTTAAGCTGGGATTTTTATCTCCTTTTAATAATATATAGATATAGATTTTTATAGATTTTTTTTTGTTTTTTTATTTTAAAATAATTTAAAAACTGCAACTTGAAATAACTGCCACCCAATTTGAATGGGTAGTTATTTTTTTTATATATATTTATAAATAATTTTTTATAGTTAATTATATGATAGCTATTTTTATTTTAATACTCCAACTTGAATCTACTCTCCGATTTAAATGGGTAGTTTTTCTTCTCTTTTTTCGTTTATTTTAAAACTCCAACTTGAAACTACTTCCCCAATTTGAATGGGTAGTTTTTCTTCTCTTTTTTTCGTTTTTTATAGACTTTTTTTTGCCTTTTTATTTTAAAATAATTTTTAAAACTCTAACTTGGAACTACTCTAACCCAATTTGAATGAGTTGTTATTTTTTTTATATTTTTTATATTTTTATTTTATATAGTTTTTTATTATAGTTAATTAATTATAAGATATCTATATTTATTAATGTAATTAAAGTAAACTATATATATATATATATATATATATATATATATATGTGTGTGGTAGTTTTTTATTTTTGTTTTTAGATATATTCAAATTCAAAAAGAATAACCAATAATTAATTATTAACTAAATAAATAATTTAATAACTAACTATGCCACATGGTTTTTTTGAAGCTGCCACAAAGCTTAATGAGAGGGATATTTTCTCTCCTTTTAATAATATATATAGATATAGATATATTTTTATATTTTCATTTTTATATAGTTTTTTATTATAGTTAATTAATATAAGATATCTATATTTATTAATGTAATTAAAGTAATATATATATATATATATATATATATATATATATATATGGTAGTTTTTTATTTTTGTTTTTTAGATATATTTAAATTTAAAAAGAATAACCAATAATTAATTATTAACAAAATAACTAATTTAATAACTAACTATGCCACATGACCTTTTTTGAAGCTGCCACATGACTTAATGAAAGGGTTTTTTTCTTTACTTTTAATAATATATAGATATAGATATAGATTTAAATTCAAAAAGAATAACCAATAATGAATTATTAACTAAATAACTAATTTAATAATTTACTATGCTACTTGGCTTTTTCTGAAGCTACCACGTACCTCACTAAGAGGAATTTTTTCTATCCTATTAATAATATATAAATATATAGATAGATTAAAAGGTAGTTTATTGTCCTAACAATACCACTTGGGTTTTTGTGATTATGTCACTTGTCTTAATAATATTTTTTTAAAATAATTTTAAAATTCTAAATTGAAACTATTCCCCAACTTGAATATGTAGTTTTTTTAAATTAATATTTTCATTTTTTTACTCTAACTAATTTATGTTTTTTTTTCTATTTTAAAATAACTTTTAAACATCAACTATAAATTACTTCTTAATTTGAATGGGTAGTTATTTTTTTTAATATAGCTAATTATAATATATTTATATTTATTAATTCAAAAAGTGTAACTAATTAATTCAAAATTTAAAAAAAACAATTAGTTAAAAGTTAGTTATTTTTGTCTTAACAATGCCATTTGGCTTTTCGTGATTATGCCACTTGTCATAATAATATGCTTTTGTCTTTGACTTTTAATTATATATAGATATAGATATAGATTTGAATGTAAAACCCTCCTTTTTAACTTTTAATTTTCTTAAGCAAGCCCATAAAAAGTCCACGAAAAATTTATCATCATATCATTAAAATAATAAAATAATAAGCCGGGGGAACATCCAAGAATCTCCCTTTACTGCTATACCACTACTCCTCTCGTCGTCTTCTTCTTCACTCCTATTTATTCATGCCCATTATCCCTCACTTCACATACCCAGAACCCCAAAATAATGATTCATTCCTAACAGCTTCCCTTTTCTCAGATCTGTTTTTAGAGCTACTAAAAGGTAATTGGGTACTTCAGTTTTTTTGGGGGGTATACTTAGATCCAATACTTGATTATTTTTGCTGTATTGATCTCTATTTTTGTATGTACATTTTCAATTTCTTCTGATTTTGAGATATCAACTGGTCATTTAATGTATATTTGGCAGATCTGACTCTTTTTATATCTTTGCCGGTTAGTTCTGCAATTCTTTGAGATGGGGTAGTTGCTATTTTTAGTTCTGCTGGGTTTCCTGAAATGGGTTCTAGAATTTGGTTATCCTTTTTGAGATTTGATAAAGATCTGAATGATTTGAATCATTTTTACTGTTAAAGACTGTTGCTTTGCATCTTCATGGGTCTTTATTGCTCCATCATTTTACTATTTTTAGTATAAGTTGTTCCTTCATAATTATGTATATACTCTTTTATGTGCTGTCTTGTTTTGCCATAGGTTTCCCTTTGTTTGGATATAGGTAGTAATTTGTCATAACAGCAGTTGCATCTTAGATCCCTCAACTTTTCTTTCACATCAAGAGTTAAACAAGTACTCTGTCTCCGTCCTATTTTATGTGATGTTGTTTGACTGGACTGACGTTTAAGTTTTGAAATTTGTGGTCTAAAACAAGCTATACCTATTTGTGTCATTAAAGTTAAATTGTTTATAAACATGGAAATATATTACTTCTTTTTGGGACATACTAAAACGAAAGTGCATCACCGAAACTGGGATAGACGGAGTAAATCTTTTGTTGCATTATTGTTTCCTTTAAGTTCTATTAATGATGTCAATCCTTCTAATACTCTGAATGAAAACAAGAGATAATTAATGATGGTTTAGATTTGATGTGTATGTCTTGTATAGTAATTATTTATACAATATAAGGTCATAGATTTGATGTATGGTTTTAGTATCAATATCCAATCTCTAGTGTTTTAAGTGGTGTCATAGGTTGGTATGACAATTGGCGTTCTTTAGGTGATAAGTTGCCAGAATTTCATGAGAGTGATTCAAAGATTTTATTCTTATTATTTTTATTTTGCATCACAGGTGAATCGAGGAAAATTTTGAAGGACATAGAATTGATCGGCAAATACAATGGCATTAGGAAAGTACTCTAGAGTTGATGGTAGGAAGTCCTCGAGTTATTGCTCGACTGTGACTATAGTGGTATTTGTAGCGCTATGTTTAGTTGGGGTATGGATGATGACATCATCATCTGTTGTTCCAGTCCAAAATTCGGATGTGTCCTCACAGGGGAAAACTAGTGATGGGACAACACAAGTTACCGAAAGTAAAGAGATTTCTAATGGTGATGAGAGTAATCCAACTGATGAGGGAAAATCAAAACAATTTGAGGATAACCCAGGTGATTTACCTGAGGATGCAACAAAAGGGGATGCCTCAGTTAGTCAAGAAGAAAATAATTCTAATTCACAACAGACAGAATCAACAACAGAGGTCAAGCAGGAAGAAAAATCTACAGAACAGAATGAGGACACTGGAGACTCTAAGTCGGAAACTCAATCTGAGAGTGGGACAGACAATTCAGATGACAAAAAGATAGAGGATAAGGATTCTGAAGCTGGGGAGAAAAATGAAAATACGTCTGTTGGAGAGGAGACCGAAGAGGGTTCTGATGAGAAAAAATCAGTAGAAAATCCAGGTGAACTGAATGAGAAAAAGGATCAGGAGGTAGACCAAGGTTCTGATGAGAAGGCTGATGGTCAGAAGAAGGACCAGTCGCCCAATGAGGTATTTCCTTCAGGCGCTCAGTCAGATCTTTTGAATGAAACTACAACTCAAAATGGAGCATTTTCAACTCAGGCATCAGAGTCAAAGAAAGAAAAGGAAACACAGAAGTCTCCGGAATCAGATAAGGAAAGCAGTTACACTTGGAAAGTCTGCAATTCCACTGCTGGGCCAGATTATATCCCTTGCCTCGATAATTTGGAAGCAATTAGGAACCTCAGAAGTACAAAACATTATGAACACCGAGAGAGACACTGTCCGGACAATCCTCCTACTTGTCTTGTTCCACTTCCTGAAGGATATCAACGTTCAGTTGAGTGGCCCACAAGTAGGGAAAAGGTGATACATTATTTCTGCAATGCCGTTTGAATTGGATTGTATCTAGAGTCCGTTTGGATGGGCTTATTTTAAGTGATTTTTAAACCAAAACAGCTTTTAAGCCATAAGTTAGGAATTCTAGCTTTTGGCTTTGGGCTTGTTTTGGTAATTTTAGCTTAAAACAAGTGCTTAAAAGTACTTTTTTAACTTTATCCAAACACTACAAAATGACTTATAAGCTATTTTGACTTAAAAGCACTTAAAATAAGCAATCCAAACGGGCTCTGATTTTACTTGTTCTTGAAGCTTAAAGTATTTCTTCCTGCAGATATGGTACCACAATGTACCCCATACAAAGCTTGCTGAAGTCAAAGGACATCAAAATTGGGTAAAAGTTAGTGGTGAATACCTTACCTTCCCTGGTGGGGGAACCCAGTTTAAGCATGGTGCTCTGCACTATATTGATTTCATACAGCAGGTTGGCACTTATACTTATTCTTTGCTCTGCATTTGCTTCCTTTTTTTCTTTTCTCAAATCATCACAGAACATGTACATATTATCTGTCAGTTCTTGCAGTTGTCTTCTGGTGTGTACACGCGCTGCTTCTCTTTAGTAGATTGTTCGATGTCAATTTTTTATATATTATGTTGCCTCTTTCTATTTCCCTAAACTAACATGTGGTGTCTGATATAATGGAATTGACTACTTGATTCCCAAAAAGAAAAAAGAAAGAAGAAAAAGTAGAAGAGAGGGGTCAGATCTTTAAAGTTTGATACTAGAATTCAGGGAAACAAATTCTTCACAGTGATCTTATGATGTCTTGTGTTGCTTCTCTGAGATGGGTTCCTACATAAGTATATTGGCGAATGTCTTGGAGTAAAGCTAGTGTCAAAGACTGTTTGCATCTGATAACTACTTGTAGTTGTCGAGTAGATGACCTAATTAGGACATAATGGTGATCTTTAAATCTTCCCTTGGGGTTGTTTTAGACCAACCATACATCATCCATTTTGAGGTTCTCAAACAGTTTAAAGTGCTTCTAAACAGTAATGAGAGAGATCACACGGTGTGAATGAAAAAGGAACATGTTGCTTGTATTCCAAGTATGTGAATGGAAATAGAACATTTCACTTATTATTCTAACAACTCTCTTCATTTTTTTAAACATGAAACCTTAAAGAGGCTTTTAGTGATTTTTCTTCACCCTTGTTAACCTCAATGTGTAACACTCTTGGTGTATCAGCAAAATTATGTAGTTCTCTAATACTCTTGCATGGTGTTTGATTCTTTAGCTGTTAGAATGTTAAGTGTTAGTATTAGAGTGAGAGAGTTAGTATTAGACTGGTAATTTCTTAAGTTGGATATTGTCCCACGTCAAATATGAATATTAGAATGTTAAGTTCATAAGTTGGATATTGTCCCACATTGTCGAATATCATGTGTATTTGATACTTGTAAAAAAGTGTGTCTTGCATCCATCAAATGGTCGAGTAATCTATATATCTCTTCTATTATTTTTCTCACACAAAACTTTATGTTATTGTTGCAGTCTATTCCAGATATTGCCTGGGGCAAACGAACACGGGTTGTATTAGATGTTGGATGTGGGGTTGCCAGCTTTGGGGGTTATCTTTTTGATCGAGATGTTTTAACCATGTCTCTCGCTCCGAAAGATGAACATGAAGCTCAGGTTCAGTTTGCTCTTGAGAGGGGTATTCCTGCAATATCCGCTGTCATGGGTACAAAGAGGCTTCCGTTTCCTAGTCGAGTCTTTGACGTTGTTCATTGTGCACGTTGCAGAGTGCCCTGGCATATTGAAGGTATTTTATTTTGCATTCTGCCTACTCCTGATATTTTTTTCACTGCTCCAATTAATGAAGTGTAAAGTGCAAAATTCTTCTATTCAGTAGGTGAACCTTTGAGAAGAACATAAGAGTTCTTGGTTTGTGAACTGAGAATATTTCTTCATCACCAATCATTTTGTCTTGATTATTTCTTCTTACAGCTATGATGAAATTGTGAAACTTGATTTGGATTAAACCATTTCGATCTAACAAATTGTAGGGGGGAAGCTTCTCCTGGAGCTCAACCGTTTACTTCGACCTGGTGGACTTTTTGTGTGGTCTGCTACTCCTGTTTACCAAAAGCTTCCTGAAGATGTTGAGATTTGGGAAGGTACTTTGCTACAACTTGTTCAATTTTTGCTCTTTGGCAACTTGGTTAACTGCTCTTGCTGAACGGTGCTCATTTTGACAGCCATGAAGAAGTTGACAAAGGCAATGTGCTGGGAACTTATTTCAAAAACGAAGGATAGAGTTAATGGAGTAGGGGTCGCTGTATATCGCAAGCCTATGGACAATGAGTGCTATGAACAAAGATCAGAGGATGCTCCCCCGCTTTGTCAAGGATCTGATGATCCAAATGCAGCCTGGTAATGTTCTCAGAGAGATAGCAACTTCTATTTTAGTATTATTGTCAATTAGTATTGTCAACTATGGCCTTAAACAAGATCTAATGAACGCATGCTTTCTTCAGGAACGTGCCTTTACAGGCTTGCTTGCATAAAGCTCCAGTAGCCACATCAGAACGTGGATCTCAATGGCCAGAATCATGGCCAGCCAGGTTATCAAAATCACCTTACTGGTTATTGAGTTCCCAGGTTGGAGTATATGGGAAACCTGCTCCAGAAGATTTTACTGCAGATTATGAACACTGGAAACATGTGGTGAAGAATTCATATCTTAATGGAATGGGAATAAACTGGTCAACTGTGCGGAATGTAATGGACATGCGTGCTATCTACGGAGGGTAAGTACCGAGTGTTATGTTATTTGCTTCCTACAACCTATAGATCTTCTATCTGTTGCTCTGCCTATTCTGGCAGAAGAGTTTTGTTTGAAGCTTGTTACTGGCCATGGTTCTATGAGCTAAATGGACTTCACAGAATTAGGTGGCATTGTTTTTCCAAAATTCTTTTTTCAGTCAAACACCAAATATTTTTAGTTTATGAAGAAATGAGGTTTGGTAAACACAATCTTTTCTGTAATGAGGTTTGGTCGTATAAAAATTCTCACCTGTTATTGAAATAAACACCGTCTTCATTGCAGAAGCAGCAATTCTTTTCTCAGATTTCTTAACAAGTTCTGTCTTCTCTCGGAAAAGATTATAGTTGTTGTGACTTTCTAAAACATCTTTTCATCCTCTTCAAGGGCATGTGATGTTAATGTTTTTGTCACCTTTCAGATTTGCAGCTGCTTTAAGAGACTTGAATGTGTGGGTTATGAACATTGTCTCAGTAGATGCTCCAGATACACTACCGATTATTTATGAGAGAGGTCTATTTGGAATTTACCACGACTGGTGTGAATCCTTCAGCACCTATCCCAGATCTTACGATCTTCTTCATGCTGACCATCTCTTCTCCAAGATGAAAACAAAGTAAGTATCCAACCTTTAAAATTGCTTCATCGACTTAAAGCAACACTATTGATTCCCTATTTTTCCTATGTCATGTTATCTGATTGTGCTTCGACTTTCAAAACTTGTAGGTGTGGTTTACCGGCAATAGTTGCAGAAGTTGACCGTATTTTGAGACCAGAAGGGAAGCTCATTGTCCGTGACAAAGTGGAAGCTGTAACCGAATTAGAAAGCATGTTCAAGTCTATGCATTATGAAATCCGTATGACCTATTCAAAGGACAAGGAAGGATTGTTATGCGTCCAGAAAACAATGTGGCGACCAAAGGAGGTTGAGACACTAACTTATGCCCTTGCTTAGTGTGTGCGCGGATGCTGGTTGTATTCGATTATAGAGGCTTTCATGCCACGGTGACTAGATAGTTTTTCGATTAAATTCTTGTTACTGTATTCTTGTCGGGCTATCGCGTGTAACATTCCATAGCAAAATTAGTCCTATCATTATATATTTGTGGAAAGTAAGTTTTGTAATATTATGTCATTAGTTGTGGAGGAGGTGAATATTCTTGGAAGTGTAAATGCCATTGGTTTAGCACGATGGTAAAAACTCAAAAACACCAGAATGAAATTCGTTTTCAGAGCCCCGAGTTCTCTCTCAATCTCTTTGCAACTTTATCACTTCTTGAACTCTGTTGTGGGAATGAAGAATAAATATTGGAGTAAAGCATATATTATAGTAATCACAACTCTTAGATACTGATGATGGTTTTACAAAGATTTACGGATAATTTTTTGTTTATAACACAAGGCTCTAATGCCTTGAAGAGTTTAACTTCTACTTTCAACAGAGGAATTCGAGGGTGCTTGCGTAAGTTTAAAAGCTGATCTAATAAATTAACTTTTAAAAATGACACTGCATAGTTGCTGTAAAATAGTAGCAAAAAAGAAAAAAAAGCAAAAGAAAAAAGAAGCTTATAGGCTTTTTCTGTGTAACAACTACCAACATAAAGCCAAAAAAGTAGTTAAAAGTTTATGGATATAATCACTTTTAGCTCAGACCAAAAACTATTTAAATTTAGTAATCAAAAAAGTGTATAAAATTTATACTTATAATTTTTGTATATAACATACAGCATATATATGCAAAAAATATATAAATATTATACACTTTTCGGCTACCAAATATAAATAATTTCTCGCGCGGGCTAAAAGTGATAATACCCATAAACTTTATATTGGTAGTTGCTAAATACAAAAAAAGCTTACATATGATTTTAAAATTGCACGGGGCGTCCTATTTGGTCGGCCCCGTTTAATCTATATTCATTTTTTTAAAAAGTTTTTACTTGTACCCACTTTTTAAACAACTTTAGCCCCCTTTCTCCTCCCCTTCTCCTCCTTCGTTTTCTTCTTCTTCTTTCTTCTGCTGCTGTTCGTCCTGCTATGAAACTTCAGTTCATGGGATAATTGCCATAAGTATGTTTATAAGATTATTTAAAAATAATTATAAATAATTACGTAAGTTAGTAGATAATAATTTGTAAATAGTAATTCTGTACTTTTCACGTTTATTATTTCCAAAATTTATGATTTAGATATTGTTGGCAATCTGATTATTTATATAGTAATACACTATGAAAGAATAAGGTGATTATTTATCTAATACTGTAGAAAGCTTTTTCAAAAACTTCAGCTATTTTAGTTCTGAAGTTTTTTTTATAAATGAACTAAATAACTTCAGCATCTTATCTAGGACAAAAAAACTTTAGCGTATTGCCTTTGCTACTTCAGGTTCTGTGTGATTGTCTTTGCTACTTCAGTCCCGTATACTGAAGTTATGCAAAAAAAGCGGGTACCCTTGCAATTTTTTTTGTAAAGCGGGCACAAATTAAAACGTAACCCAAAAAGCGGGTATAAATACAAATCCCGTATGATTCTACCCCGTTCGAACCTATTTTATTTTTCTAATGTAAGAAATTTTTCTGTAAAGACAACTACAAGTTTATTTTGAACTATATTTCTTTAAATCTCACATTGATTTAGAACTTCTAATCAGACGAAAAAGACAATGAACAAAATAAAATGAGTATACATAACAAAAAAAGTTTCTACAGACTATGGATGAGTAAGTGGCTTAAAGATTATAACCCAAACTACGATATCATAAATTCGAATTATTTGATCTTCTTTTCACTGTTTTATGGTAACTAACTAACTATTATATTAATCACCAACATACAACCTGCTATCAAAAGAAAACAGACACACAGATTTCTATTACCTTAAGGGCTATGTAACTAGAACACAAGGCCTTGCATTACATTTCTGATTCTCGGGGAAGCCCTAATTAGGGGCGTATCCAGGGGAGGTTCCATGCAATAGCGGAACCAGGATTTTCACTAAGGAGAGTCAAAATATAAAGAAATACGCTCACCAAAAAGTTAAGAGGTGTCATTATATAATATATATACATATTTTTTCTAAAAATTATCGAGTTAAGTAGTGTAATTTTTCGACGAAGCGGTGTCAGTTGATACCCCTTGAGTGCATGTGACTCCGCCACTAGTTCCATGGGACACGTGAACTTACGTTCTCCTTCCTGGATCATGTAGAGTAATGTTAAACGTTTTAAAAATATTTAAATATATGTGTTTGCACCAAAACTCAGAGTAACATATAATGCGGATGGTTATTAGGTGCACCTCTCTAAGTGTTACATTTTTTTCCTCTAAAACTTGTATTCTAAAGTACAGACTGTGCATTGCTTCTATAATTGATGGCATTCTTAACTTTGTTATATATACTGAATTGTTCTAGTTCCAACATTATAAAAAGATGGTAAATCTTGCAGAGAAGGTCCATAAAGGTATGTCTGCAGTTGCATGAAATCTGTCATGAAATAGTTAAGTAGTAATATAATGCATTATTTGTTTTAATATTATTCTGTTTATACGTCGGCTATTTTTTGGTTTTCCAGGGGATGATAGCATTTTCTTTTAGTTATAATGAGTCTAGTTTATTAATTTATATTACTAGCTGGAAATAAATTTTGATATTGGATTAGAATTTTATTGAGTAGTCTAAAGAATCTATTACCCTACCAATATTCCCATTCAAAGAATCTATTCTCCACTCTACCCAAGTATTGGTTCGAGAGTGGTGTTTCCGTAAAAGCGGAAGAAAAAGCGCAGAAGCAGTCTCGCAGAAGCATGAAGGGGACCGCATAAGCGAAAGTGCTGGGTTGAATATTAAATATTTTTTTCACGAGTTAGGTATTATTTTCCTCCATTGTTAAGCATCTTGAGAGCTTTTTGGGAGTAATCGAAGAGGGTTTCGACTGGAGTGTACTGGAGGTAAGATTTTTGAGTTAGAAACATGATTATTATTAACCTAGAAATTTATGGGATTAAGCCAAAAAAAATTAATAAACTAGGGATTGAGTTTTTGATATTTCAAATTGGGATTTGATAGGTCATTTGAGCTCGGATTTGGGAGTTCTTGGTATGTATGAACTCGTGGCAAGACGAGGAATCCGGTAATGTAATTTTTATAATTTTTCGAAAAGTGGGCTCGGGTTTTGCTAGTTTCGAGATTTTTGTTATATTTCGATTGTTTTCGATTAGGTATTATTCCCTTGGCATATTGTGATATATTCGCTCTGATTTTGGTTAGAATCGGCGCAGGCCAATTTGAGGGACAAAGGCATCACGAGCGAGGGAATTCACCGGTTCGAGTTGAGTAATGATTGTAAATGATATCCTGAGGGTTTGGAACCTCGGATTTGCACCCATAATGCTATATTGAGGTGACTTGCACGCTGGATAGAGAGCGTGGGGTAGAGCACCGTTGGGGATTGTGACTTGGTCCATCCCGATTGTTGATTTTTACCGCGTATTTGACTGAAACTTATTCGATATTATCATGATTTGGGCTGGTTGCCATACTTGGGGCTTATTGTCGACTGTTTGAAATCCTTGTAAGCTATCATCACTATTTTCCTCACTATTTGAACTATTATGTGAACTCGATCCATTTGAATTACACTGCTTCATGAACTCATCTATACTTTTTTTTTACTCAACCTTGAGTTCTAACTGATATTTGAACTATTATTTGAGGTGAGCATTATTGTTTTTAGTGATGCCCGAGGGGCTTATGATTATTGTTGAACTGATTGAGGCCGAGGGCCATATGTGAGGATACGTGAGGAGGCTTTCAGGCCTCGAGCGAATTGTGAGAAGGCTTTCAGGACACATATTGATATGTTCAAGCTTTCAAGCCTTATTATGATAGCGCTTGGGCTGTTGGAGCCCCTCCGGAGTCTGCATAACCACAATGAGCGCGGTACCCATGTGTTGTGATACTGAGCCCGAGGGGCTGATACTGTTGAGTGTTGTGATACTGAGCCCGATGGCTGATATTGTTTGAGTGCTGTGATACTGAGCCCGAGGTGCCGATACTGTTCTTAGCGATTGATATTGAGCCCGATGGGCTGGTATTGATTTGAGTTGTGCCCGAGGGGCGAACTTTTATATGGCCATCTTGCATATTCATTTACCTTATTATCTGTTATACCGTGGTATTTGTGCCCGAGGAGCGAATTTTCTGTTCCTATCAGCACTAACTATTTTTGAAATCATTTTTGTAAGTATTGAAAACATCATTTTCAAAAGAGATTTGAACTGAGCCAATTTACTGTTTTACTCAGGAACTTGTACCCGACTTCTATACAACATATTGGTTGCTTTACATGATTTCTTGCTGCTCAGTTATTATTCACTTCTATTACTCACTGAGTGTGAGCACATGATTTTTGCACCGAGCAATTAATTCCAAAATTAAAATAAGTATGTTTTGAGTGCAATTACTTGCTTTGTTTGGAATTAGCTATATTTTTGTGTTTGAATAAGTAGAAATTAGAAGAAAATCAAAAAAAATAGGCTAGGTAATTAATTTGTTAGATTTTAAGAAAATTAGCAAAAAGTAGTGTTAAGTAGTGGAAATTAGGGAAAAATAGTAGAAAATTGCCAAAAATACTAAATAATTAGAGTAAGTAGGAAATTAGGTTTTTATAATATTCCATAAAAGAAAAGAAAAAAAAAATATAAAAGAAAACACATAAAAAATAATTAAATACCGGAAAATACAAAATATATATAGGTATAATAAACTGGGCCAATTGAGATCCAATTGTTTGGCCCAGTGCGTTGGCCCAGCGAATTGGCCCGTCTGATTCCCGCGAGATTTAATCTCCACCGTTCAACAGGCTGAATCCAACGGTGGAGATATTTTGGTTGAATTAATTAGTTAATTAAATAAGTGGATTAATCTTAGCCGTTCAGTTGAGGTGATCTAACGGATGATGGCTTAAGGCCTCATATGCCCCCTAAACGGGGTCGTTTTAGTAACGTCTCTTCTGAGCCGTTGATCTTCACCAATCCAACGGCCCAGATTACCTAAGATGGCCGGCCTATAAAAGGCCCTTGTCTGAATGTCGGCCATTTCTCATTCGTTTTAAACCCTAGCCGCCCCTGATTCTCTCTATCTTCATCTTCTTCAAAAGCTCAACGGCCATGGCGGCCACCACTCCCGCGGTGGTCGTCGGCCACCCCCAACCCCTCTCCTCTCTCTTCTCCTTCTCCTTCTTCTTTTTCACCGCCTGAAACCCTAAAATAAACTCCTCTCCCAGAACTTCGGTCACCGGAATCTATGCCGGTGACCACCAAACAACGAGGATCCACTTCAAACCAATGCCAATCGGACCGCCTTGGTCCGATCTACCCAACCCTACCGCTCACTCCTTTCAAATATACCCGTAGCTCCTCGAATATTCCAAAGAAGGTCGTCGGAACCCTACCTCCGGCGACCCCCAAAAATTAAACTACCCAAAGACCATGTCTTTTACCATCCCCAAACACCCCCACAAACTCAAAGACCCAAAAGGCTTCATCTTGAAGCCAAACAGTCGAAAACAGAAAGAAATTCAGAAAAAGAGATTAAAAAAAGAGAATAAAGAAGAAAAACTCGTGAGAGAGTGAAGAAAATAAAAAGGGGATTAGGGAAAGCTTGGGGGACAGACCCCGCTAAGCTAAGTGCCCTATTCCCTCTGTGTTTTTTTTTTACTCTTTTGTTCTTTGTTTGTTTGCTTTGCATACCTTCTCTGATTGTGTGTCTCGCATGTTAGTTTAGGGTTTGTTCGGTTTGATCTTATGTTTCTTCTCTTTCTGCCTATCCTCTTTCGCTTCAATTTGTCTTGTATATCCTCACATGTTAATTTGTTTTCCTTCTAAATCTTAACTAGTTCTTCTCAATATGTTAGTTATAGGATTTTTGTATCTGTTTCTTTTCCTTTTCTGATTAACGCTTTGTCCATGATTTGGCTCTGGTTGATTATGTTCTCATGATTCTATAGTTTATTTCATATCTCTGTGCAAGTTGCTCTGATAATTAGTCTTAAGGCTTCTTAGCTTGCTCCTCTTTAGCCTGTTAATAATGAGATCCTGTTATTTGTCATGTTAATCCCATGGTTCTTTACTCTAAGTTCGAATATCTCATCTTTCTTTGACCTATTGACTGTTAGTTCCTGATTCATATCGAAAGCATGACTATGATTCTTCACATGTTTAGCTATTAGTCGCATGCTTTCCCTGTCCCATTGGTTTATCATGATTATAGGATTAGAGCTTGAAAGTGGATCCTAATTGTCATCCATGTGTTAGTATGAACCATGTTGATTGCTTATGAAAGCCTGTGCTTATGTGTGTAATTGTGCTATGAATTCTGAAGGTTCTGAAATTGATCAAACTTTCATGTGACTTGAATTGGTAATAACTAGGTATGAATTGACATGAATTCACACTGCATCACATACAATATGATGGAATGAGTTAGTTGACTAAAATTCAACCATATCTACTGTTTTCTCTGAATTAGAGTTGATTAATGCATGTTTCTTGGATCATATGTGTTTCTGTATGCAATTCATGTTAAGAATGCTTAAGTTTTGCTAGATTTTGCTTCTTATGAATGTCTGATTAATCACTTGAACCTTAGGT
>JASVEL010012799.1:0-76892 GCA_032618575.1 Nicotiana noctiflora
GTTCTTCCAAAGATCATAGAAGATCAAAAGTTGTTTCGGTTCCTTAATGGGTTAAATGAATCCTTTTCCACTGTCAAAAGAACCATCATGATGACGTGTCCCTTGCCACCCATAAGTAAATTTTATTCTATCCTACAACAAGGTGAGAGTCAAGGAGAAGCACCATATGCTCCTAGTTTTCTGGTGATTATGCATCTTTTTTGGCTTCTCCTACTCCTTTTAACAACAACAACAACAGGAATTTCACTCAGAGAGTACACTTTGACTTCAAAAAAAATGTCAATCCTGTGTCTTGCAAGTATTGCAAGAAGATTGGACATATTGTGGACAAATGCTATAGGCTACATAGATTCCCTACTGATTTTAAATTCACTAAGAACAAGAAATCAGCTTCTTGTGTCTAGTCTGAGATTTCATATGCCTCTCCTTCTTCCTCTTCTGCTGCTTCCTCTGACAAATCAACTAATGGTTTCACCAAGGAGCAGTATCAACATCTTCTGAGTCTATTTCAACAAGTTCAACTCTCTACTGGAATGCCTCATGTTGTTTCGTCCAAAGAAGACTCGACATTTGCTTACTTTACAGGTTTGTTCAGTGTTTATCTTATTGATTTCCCTGTTTCTCATGCATGTGAACCTTCACATCTAGGTGTACAATCTTGGATTAAAAATTCAGGAGCCACTAACCACACGACTCCACATAAACAATTTCTTCATAACCTTACATCTTTACCTAAACCATTCCTTGTTACTTTACTTAATGGTTATAAAGTAAAAATTATATCAACTTGATCTTTATACCTTAGATACGATATAATATTACTCAATATTATTCTTGTTCCTTCTTTTTACTTCAATTTAATTTACATTCATCAACTTATTACACAGTTGGATTGCATTATAGAACTTATTAAAACTAATTGTCTTTTACAAGGCCCTTATCTGAAGAGGATAATGGTAATTGGTAAGGCTGCTGGGAAAATATACTATCTACATCCAGATGTTGAACTGTTTCCATATTCATTTAGTACTTTTATGGTTCAATATAGTTCAATAACTTATAATAAATCAAGTTCATTTACTTCTTGCTGCAATCAACCGTCTGTTGCTATTGACTCTGCTTATAATCAAACATCCATCATTAACAAAATGGAATTCTTTTGGCATCAAAAATTAGGTCTTATACCTTTTCATAAAATAAATTCTATTCTTATTTTCTAATAACGTTTCTTCTAAATAATCTTTTCTTTGCCCAATTTGCCCATTGGCTAGACAACAAAGGTTACTCTTTCATGATAGTTTTATATATTCTACTGCTCCTTTTCAACTAGTTCACATTAACATTTGGGGACCTTATAATACTAAGACCTATAATGGATTTAGGTATTTTCTCACTCTCGTTGATGATTATACTAGAGTGACTTGGACACATCTTCTCTCTTGTAAGTAATGTCCTTTCTCTTCTTAAAGCTTTTACATCCATGATCAAGGTTCAGTTCCAATCCTATGTTAATACCTTTAGGTCAGATATTACTTTTTAGTTAGGTAGTACTGCTGAGGCTACTGCTTTCTATAGGATTAGGGTATTCTTCATCAAACCACTAATCCTCACACTCCACAGCAAAATGGTATTGTAGAGAGAAAACACAAATACCTTTTGAAAGTTACCAGGGCCCTTCTATTTCAATCTATGCTTCCTCTTAAATTTTGGGGTGAATGTGTCGTCATTGCTATTACCTTGTTAACATAATGCCTTCACCTCTCTTACTCAACCTCTCTCCTAATGAAAAATTATATGGAAATCCACCCACCAATGAAAACTTAAAATCTTTTGGATGTCTTTGCTCTGCCACATCTCTTAAGGTTGGTAGGGACAAATTCTAGTCAAGAGCCATCTCTTGTCTATTTCTGGGTTACCCCTGTGGTAGGAAGCGTTATAAACTACAAAATCTTTCAAATTTTTCTATTTTCTTCTCTAGAGATGTGATGGTTCATGAGCATGTTTTTCCTTACAACTCTTCCCATTTTTCTTTTTCTTTTCCCTCTTTTGTGCAACCATTTGTGTATTCCCCATCTCCTATTACTACTACTCCTCTTGTTACTGAAGATATTCATGTACCTATTCCCAATTCTCATGTGTCTCATTTAGCATCTTCTCCTCTTAGTCTTGTCCCATCCAATTTGCCTTCTTCTAGCCCTTTCTGTTCTAACATTCCTTTTCCTGCTCCTCCTACTCTCATATCCTGACCAGGAAGTCCCTTAGTTCGTTATCTTGGTTCTAGAGCTTTGTACAAATATGTTATGTTATTTATACCCTATTAGTGAAATTTGGTAAGAAACGAAACTGATTTGACGTGATTCAGATGTCCGGTTGAGAAGTTAGAGGTTATAAAAGAAAATTTCATTCAAATTGTTGCAAAATTCATAGTTCTAGGTGTTATTTTAGAAATTTGATTGCACAAACAAGTCTATATGATATTTTTAGGCTTGTGTGCATGTTTGGTTTGGAGCACCAAGGGCTCGGGTGAATTTCGGATAGGCTACGATATATTTAGACTTAGAAAATCTGGTATTTTGCTATAACAGTTGTTCTGAAATAACTTCATAGTGTTTGTGAAGGTATCATCGCGAATGCCAAAGGTAAAATGGAGGCTGGGGAAATTTCTTCTTCGCAAACGCGGACGACTGGTCGTGAACACAGAGCAACGAGGGCATTACCCTTTACGAACGTGAGCTGTCTAATGCGAATGCGATTAAATGGGACCTAAGGAAGGGGGTCAGGTGTCCTTCTATGCGAACGCGACCACTGGGTTGTGAACGCAAAGGTCGGGGGTGGGGGTGGGGTGGGCGAAGAGTTGCCTTCATGAACGCGTGGTTGGTCTCGCGAATGCGTAGGCCTTTGGCCTCTGTGCATCGCGATCGCAATAGACATGTCCGGTGATTTTTAAAACAAAACAAAAATGGGACTTCTTCCTAAATTTCATATTTCTTTACTAGAACTCGACCTAGGGCAATTTTTGAATAGTAAATTCAACACCAAATCATAGGTTTGCACTCTTTAACTCATTTTCTTCAATTTCCATCATCACCCATTGAATTCCTAGTCGTAAGGGTAGAAAATCAGGGACTTTGAGAGAATTGGGAATTTTGCAAATTTGGGGATTTAGACCTCGATTAGGGGTCGAATTCCGGAACTAATTACATATTTGGGCTCGAGGGGTGAATGTATGGATGGATTTTGGTCCGAATCTCGAGTTTTGACAAAGCATGCCCGAGGTCGATTTTTGACTTTTTGGGAGAAATGTTAGGAAACTTATAATTACGTATTGGAATTGATTTACTTAGCGATAATTGATATGATTAAGTTAATTATGACTAGATACGAGTGGTTCATAGGTGGAAACTAGAAGAAAAGTTGTAATTGAGCAGTGAGTGACTTGTGCATCGAAGTAAGTGTTGTGCCTAACTTTGACCCGAGGGATTAGGGATCCCCGACTTAATTGTTATGTGAAAATCCATGTGTATGGCGTATAGGTGAGGTGACGAGTACCTATGCGCCGCCAATTTATCTGTTTTGATTGTTCCCTCCTGTTCTTATATTCTTCTCTGCCTTAAATGCTACATGCTTTATTGATATTTCCATGATTTGTTGCTACTTGTCGGATGTTATTTTGGTTGTTGAAAGTGTTGGATATCACGTAGTTTCATTGTTTCATATTATTGGTTTAAGCTAGTTATCAGTGTTTATTAGTATACTTTGAAATTGTTTCGCTGATTAGTATTGAGGGAAGTTTCATAATTGTAGCGCTTTCCGTTTGTTTTAGTTGAGGTTTAAATACTGTGGGAAGTTTTGAGCCAAATTGTGAAAGTTCTGTTCTTATTGTGTGATTGGTACTGATATGGTAGGATCGGGTTGTACGCTGCAACATGAGGAATAAGGGTGATATATTGAGGAGTAATAAGGGTGAAGTATGATTATACGGTGGAATCGGATTGCGTGCCGCAACAGGAGGAATAAGGGTGATATGTTGAGGAGTAATAAAGGTGAATTACTATTGTATGGTGGGATCGGGTTGCACACCGCAACAGGAGGAATAAGGGTGGATTGATATGGAGTAATAAGGGAGAATATTCATATTGGTATTAGTTATATGGTGGGATCGAGATGCACGCTGCATCAGTTTATGTGTTTATGTAAATTTTCCTCTACCGTGTAACTTATTCTTTAGCTTTGTATCTCACTTAGGATTGGTTATAGCTGGGTACTGATAAGATATTTGAGTTTCGTATTCATTTCTAGCAAGTTACTGTTTTATTTTGTTCCGTACTTTTTTCTGCTTTATTACATACTGTATACAGGTTATATTGTAATTGCCCCGCCGTAGCCTCGTCACTTCTCGTCGAGGTTAAGCTCACCAATTACCAGTACATGGGGTCGGTTGTACTGATACTGCACTCTGCACTTTCTGTGCAGATTTCGGAGCAGGTAGTGGCTGATTGAGAGGTTGGCTTTAGGTTACACGGTGTGAAAACCTAAGGTAGTCCTGCTGGCGTCCGCAGGCCCTGGTGTCCCCTACTACCTCTCTACATTACTGTTTTACTTTATTTCCAAAACATTCTTTCAGACTGATGTTTGTAGAAAAATCATAGTATGTTTGTGGATTATGACACCAGATTCTGGGTAGTGGTAGCAACAATATTGGTACTATTATATAAACAAAGAGGCTATTTACTTGCTTCCGCAATTATTTATACCTGTTTTAGTTTGTTTAGATTTAATCATTGAAACGTAATGGAAATTGGTTAATGATACTCTAACGTCGGCTTGCCTATCAAGTGCGGTGCTAGGCGCCATCACGATCCTGATTGTAGGAATTCCGGATCGTGGCAAATATCATGATCATAACTTCCAAATTTACACTGGAGATAGAAAACGCATTTATCTAATTAAAAAAACCTAAATAAAATGTATAACTATATATTGTTCACTTAAGTTAAGAAATAACAATACCTTATTGACAGGTCCAATACAAATATAGTTGGTATTTTCATCCTCATAATGAATATGTTCCATCACAGTGTTGAGTGCCCTTTCTCTTAGCTTGGAGAGTGGCCATTGCATGAGAAGAGGTTCTGCAAATTTGTGAAGACCTTCCCAAAGAATGTCTTGTGCTAAAGGATGAGGGTAGTACAAATCTTCCTGAAAACACCATACATATATCACTTTGATTAATTAGCCAATATTCATAGTAACTTAATTTACTAGTTTCATCATGTTATTTCCTCGTCTTGGAAACAATTTGAACACGGTAGAAATTAGAAGAAGGGATCTTGATACAAATAGGCGGCTAAATATGAAGTTTACTTTTTTCTAAAATTAGTATGCATATATTATACTCGAATTATCTACTGTTACAGACACTTCTTAATTTAACCAGTTGAGTGAGTGATTATTTATGTTAATTAATTCTTATAAATATAGTAAATAGGAGAGGAAAGAGAAAGAAACAGACCTTAGCGCATTGGTTTCTGGCCAAGTCCCAATCAATGTGATCATATGGACATGTATAGAGCTCTCTTCTGAGTGATAAAATAGTGGAATTAATAGGACCTACATATCTTGTCCCATACAAGTATGACATGGCTAAATACACCATTCGACAGTGACACCACATTCGACCTATATAGGCATCATCAATTAAAACTAATAATAAACAAAAATAGAGAACGACAATAATAATTATTATTATTAGATGCAAACAATTATTAGGAGAAGAGGAATTAATAAAAAAGACCTGGGTGTATAGGAAGAAAGTAGGGGAGAAGCCATAGTTCTGGTGGTAGTGGATTATTGCCACTCCATTCGTATACGCCTAGCGCCTGATAAGTACAAAATAAACTCAAAAGAAAATGCTACTGTTATTGATACATTAGGTGTTCAGCTGGAAAAGTAAATTATAAGTATAATTTATAAAGGGTAAATGTATGAAGATCTAGTATTAAAACTACCTATGTCAATGGTAAATATCAAGGGTAAATGTTTCCATATATATAATTATACATAACATAAATATCAAGGGTAAATATATTCTAGCGATTATTAGTAGCAAACTATATGTATTGAATACGTTTCCTTTCGTATGATTTAGATCCATCTTTCTGAATATTTAATCTTATATGGATTTTTTTCTTGAGTCCTAACTTGGTTAGTATCCTTTTACTCGTGTAATTTATATTTTTTTTTTGTCTTTGCTTAGTTTCTTTTACATTGTTGTAGAATAGTTGATGGAACTATACGCTGCTCATCTTTCATGTTTTCTTAATTTATTACCCTACTATCTAGAGAATTTGGTAAGTCCTATAAAAGTTGTTTAGTGCTGCATTCTACTTCCACTAATGACTTTTACATGACATTTAAAAAAACACTGAAAATTAACCGAACTGTGTAGGTAGCAAAGAGAAAATCCTACATGATTTGAACGATTTCGAAAAGTCTAATTTTGATTATGCATAGTAACACGACCAGCTCAAGGGTAAGGCAACCCAAGCAGTGGCTTTAGGCCCCCAAGTTTTGAGGGTCCCATTTTTCATTGGTTATAATTTTATGAACTAATCTTTATAAAAAAAATTGTTTATTTTAAGGTTAAAAACTATAATTTTTTAATACAAAAAAATGATAAAAGTTTAGTTTGTTACTGATGTTGATTGTTGAGATTTGAATAACCCGAAGCATATAAAAATATCTTTACTTGTTTATTTAGTAGATAAAGATTGAAATTACTAGATAATAAAAATATAAAAAAAATATTGATTTTGTGTCGATTAAAATATACTGGTCACTCTAACATGATAGCTTAGACTTATTTTTCAAATTATATAGCGTTAAAGGAAGTATTACAAATAGAAGATATTCTAATCGATATACTTAATGAGATAACAAGACTTTATTTTTTACCCAAATATCATCATTCTTTATGGAATAATATCACTATAACAGTTGAATAGCAGAAAATAAGTTTTTTCAAGTTAAAATTGATAAAATTTTGTATAGAATCAATAATGTCTCACAAGAAGCTAAATGGATCGGATTAGCGATATTATCGGTTGAAAATAAATTATTAGAATAACTCGACTGTAAGAAAATTATTAACAATTTGCATCTAAAAAAGTTGTAAAACAAAATTCGAATAAATTTATATAATTTTTGAAAAAAAAAAGGGCCTCTCATCAAAATTTTGCTTTAGGCCACCAACAATGTTGAGCCGCCCCTGCATAATAAAATAACCGAAAAATTAATAGGCTCAAATTTTATTAAATAACTCACCAAACCGAACAATCAACCCCCCTACAAATATTCTTGCACATGTCAAAATTTCATATTTAGTAATTAAAAGGAAGAATGTACTTTGAAAAAAAGATAATTTAAAAAAAAAAGAAAATAGAGTAAACTGGAAATAAGCACTCTTAACTTACAGAGAGCCAGAGTTTTCCCCAAGAAGGAATGAAGGTGAGACCACCATGCTCAATAATCCATTTCCTTGCTTTCTCCATAGCTTCGTCATTCATATTTTCTCCAAGTAGTCTTAAAGTCACATAGTTGAGAGCAGTGCAAAACATGGTGCTATGTCCTTCTATATGCAACCCCCACCCTCCATCTACGTTCTGCATTTTAATCGGAGTCGAAGTTAGGATTTTAATTTTATCGTCGTTAGAACATAAAATAATTCTGACAAAGGCGCACCTGATGATTATATAAGTAACGAAGTATTTCCTTTTGATGCTCTTCTGATAACACTGCATTCACCACTCCCATTATGTATAAACTTATAACCTGCAAATTTTGAATTAATTATAAACACTTGACCATTCCCAGTTGTTATTCTTAGAGCCTGTTTGGATTGATTTGTTTTAAGTGTTTTTAAGCCAAAATAATTTTTAAGTCAGTTTGTAGTGTTTGGATAAACTAAAAAAGTGCTTTTAAACACTTATTTTTAAGCTAAAATGACAAAAACAAGTCAAAAGCCAAAAGTTAGAATTCCTAACTTATGGCTTAAAAGCTATTTTGGCTTAAAAATCAATTAAAACAAGCTCATCCAAATAAGCTCTTAGTCAC
Organism: Nicotiana noctiflora; assembly: GCA_032618575.1. Lineage (NCBI taxonomy): Eukaryota > Viridiplantae > Streptophyta > Magnoliopsida > Solanales > Solanaceae > Nicotiana > Nicotiana noctiflora. The sequence goes on from JASVEL010012799.1 coordinate 8,113, forward strand.
AAAATATTTCCTCTTCTTATTATGAATTTAAATAAAAACTGTATTTATTGACCGTTCCAAATTAGATGACATATTTCACTTATCAAGAGTCAAACTGTATAATGTCTTACCAACATATTTTGTTTATCATAGTAATATGAGAAAAATTGCAACTTATATTATTTCTTGTATAGTTTTTTAATATCTAAATTCTAATTTTAAAATATTGAGTTGAACTAATTTAATTTAGCTTTAAAATTTAATTAAATTAACTCTCAAAATATATCATTTAAATTGAAACAGATACCGTTATAATATGACAATTATCTTCAAAATCCATCAAGTTCTTAAATTAATTATGATATACTCCACCTATTTCATGATATTATTTGGTTTTTAGTCTATTACGAAAAGAATAATAATGTTTTATATTTAAAGCTTTTTTAACTTTAACGTCCCATTTTCTCCTTCATCGTGACATGATTTATGGTATATGTTGAAAGTCTTTCTTTTGGTATTAAACTCAATATATATTCAGGTAAACAACAACAACAACAACAACCCAGTATAATCCAACAAGTGGGGTCTGGGGAGGGTAGTTTGTACGCAGGGCTTACCCCTACCTAATTCAGGTAGAGAGTCTGTTTCCACTAAACCGTTTGCTCAGGAAGGGAAAGAAGAAGAAGAGGAAAGCAATGGAGGAAGAAAGAACTCACAACCTCTCGGTTGGAAGTGGGGGTTGCTTACCATCAGAGCAACCCCTCTTGTCCTATTCAGGTAAACATCATCATATATTATATAAAATAAAGTGGAATAACTAATATTTATATATTAATGTCATACCAAGCCAGGCAAAAGAAACAAAGGACCACCATAATCAGCAGGCCAATGTCCATCCTCAGCCTGAAGTGTTGAATACAATCTTAATGCCCTTCTCAATGTTGTCTTCACTGTCTCTTCACTTATTTCTTCTTCACTCTCTATTTTCACTTTTCCCAACTTTTTCATATCAATTTGCGTCTCTTTTTCAAACTTAAAATAACAAGAAAATATATTAGTAAAATATCTTATGAAGACGACGAAATTTAGAGGTTATTTAATAACTAATTAAATTGTTGATTACCTGAAGTCTTAATAGGAGATCAGAACTGTGTTTGACATGAAACCTATTCTCATAAAAATGTTGACGAATATTTTCAACATGACATCGTTCTTCAAGTGTTCCACCATTTTTGTCGAATTCCCAATATTGCCTACCAACATGATTGTTCAAACTTGTAACCCAAGGTTCGTTTCCCTCTGAAAGTTTAAGTTTCCACATTTTTTTCCACTTTATATTGCTTTTTGATTAATTTATACAAGATCTTTATTTGATCAACTAGGAAGAATGCCAACGAAGATCGATTTCCCCTTTTAGTTTCATAATTTTCTTCTGCTTCCTGCAAAATTAAAGGAAGGGAATAAGTTTTAAAATTGTGAGAAATAGATAACATCATTTTTATCTGTTTTATTTTGTCTGATTACATGATTTTTAAAATAAAAATTTGCAGCTAGACGTTTTCGTATCTTCACAATAAATTAACTAAAAATGATATTAGCATATTTGGAGTAGTTGAAGCTTTTGTCTATTGACTAGTTTGCATATTCTAGCAAGCCATGGTTCTCAATATTCTAGTTGTTGAAGACATAATTAAGTTAAATAAAAATATAATATTTTTTATTAACTTAAGCTTCTAGATGACATGGTTTTACACTGCAACATTATCATAGCAAAGAAAGCTCACGTGTTTGAGTTTATCACTACTCATTATCAAAAAGAATTCACGTGCTTGACCCATGAAAAAAATTATCAGACTAAAGGACATATTGAGAACTAATTAAGATAATGAAAATATATATTCTTTCTAACACATTAACCTTTTTGGATGAGATACTCATATACTTCTGTGAGAACATCCTTGAAATGATTTAAGAATAATGTTATCAAATACTACGAAAAATAAAAATAAAATTATGAGAGAGAGAGAGAGAGAGAGACTAACACGAGAGCTAGCTATGCATGAACTACAGAAGAAGTGAATAAGGTAGTTTGAAGAAAGAGCAGTCTCCTAAATTTATACACAATATTCTAAATTTTTTTAATTCCAATAAATAAAGATTTAAATAGGACACCAAAGTCGAGAGCAAATTGTTAATATTAAAATAACAAGTTAGCCTCCATTTTAATATAAGCCTGAAGTATTAGACGTCCATATATATCATATAGTACTATATTATTGCAAATAATTAATAAGGTTCATTTCACATAATCTTGTACTATAACTTGTTTATAAAATGAATTAGGTATGGAACTTCTGCGGCTATCCCTATATTATAGAGCTTAATATATCTTGTAAATTTCTTTCTTAATTTACTTATTTTTCTGACTCAAAATATAATATTGGAAATTTTAAGATTATATCTTTTGAATAAACAAGTTAGTGACTGATACTTAATTATGACAAATACGCCAACCACTTGCATGTAATGTAAAAAATATCTTTTTTTCATTCACTTGGCTCGAATTTTAACTGTAATTTGACCACTCAAACCGTATTACCCAACTGGATGGACACAACAAAATTACTTATTTAATGTCTTAGAAAATTTCTTACAAATAATGACTTCTATACTTGGGACCATCTTTTTGCAATTATTTGAGTTAAATTAGTAAAAAAATAGGACATATCGAGATCGAGACAAGAGGACGTAGGTGGCTGCCTAAGTTTTGTTTTGTTTTTCAAAAATAAGTTTCTAGTGTTTAGCATATTGTTAATTTTTCTTCAACTAATTTTTTTCACACTTTCTGAAGAAATTTTCGATAAAGTATAACAAATACTATTATTTCTCAGGGCTGGATTTACGTGGAAAATTATGGTGCACTTTCCCTAATTTGTGTTTAGCAGTATAATTTCTGTTATATATCTTTCTTTTTTTTGCCCGTATTGCCGTTTCTCTTCTTTCTTTTATTTATATTTCCTCTTGTCCCTTTTTGTCATTTCACTCTTTTCTTTTTTTATTCATTCTTTGAGTTTCAATCTTCCCCTAAAATATATAACTCTCATCTGATTCTTCTCACTGTTCAGCAGCACTTATCTAATAAATGTTGCACTTTTTATATTTTTATGATCCCTCCACCTTTAATTAGTATGGCATAACTCCTAACTAACAATCACGTGTTGTGGTGAGATGCATGTGAGCCCTTCAGTTTTAATTAAAATTTTTGAGTTCGAGCCTTGAGAATAAAAATAATTCCGATAGAAAGTGCTTCTTCTTTTACTTGACCTCGCGTGGCACCCATCCGAATTAATCTGACCCAATAGTCTACATTTTTAGTTAGGAAGCATAAACGATAAAAAAGAAAACAATTGTAGCATGTCAATTATCATAATTTAATCAAAACTGACGATTCGTCACGTATCATGTGATACAGTTGTGGACCTTCACATTTGGGATACTTTGCTTTATATTATCTGCTACTAGAGATCTGATAGAAGGGAATAGAAGAGGATGAATTAAGTAATATCATAATTTGTACGACCCTTTGCTTAATCGAATTACAAATTGGAGGAATCAAAATATGTCAAGTGACGATAAATCAAAAGAGATGCCCCTTCGACATTCTTCTTTTGAGACAAAATGTAAAACTATGGAGATATAGCAATCAACCATAGATTTATAAGAGAGAAAGGAAGAGAATGAAGAAACAGAGAAGAATGAAACAACTTTAATTACACTATTTTTTGTAACTACCGCTATTTATAAGTTCTGCTAATGACAAGCTTAACTAACTATCTAACTATATACAATAATGTCATTTTTATTTAAGTAGCTCCTATTTTCACACTACCCCTTAAGCTGGCAAGTACAAACACATTAAGTACTCTCAGCTTGCCAGTTAATGACTCATGATGTATTCTGATAAGCCCTTTTGTCAATATGTCTGCTAATTGATCTTTTGAGGCAATATGATGTGTTCTGATTAGTCTCATTTGTATCTTTTTCTTGATAAAATGAGAGTCTATTTCAATATGTTTAGTCCTTTCATGATATACTGGGTTGGTAGCTATTTGCAAAGCTGCTTTGTTGTTACAATACAAACCAATTGGTAATGTTACAGCTGCTCCTAATTCTTTTAACAATCCAACCAACCAAACAGCGTCAGAGACAACATTGACCATACTCATGTATTCAGCTTCTACTGAACTTTTTGATAATGTGTTCTGCTTCTCGGATTTCCATAAAACCAGTGTTTTACCATACTTGACCAGTAATCCTGATATTGATCTTCTTGTGTTAGGACATGATGCCTAGTCTGCATTACAGAACATAGAGATTTTTTCTAACTTTTCACTGCTGAACAACACTCCTAGTCCTGGTTCCCTCTTTATGTACCTAGCAACCCTCACAACTGCATCCCAATGAAATTTTTTAGGTTGTTGAAGGAACTGACTAAGTGTTTGGACTCTGTATGCTATGTTAGGTCTTGTTAGAGTTAAGTACAACAACTTTCATATTAATTTTTGATACTACCCTTATCTTCATGGACATTATCATTTCCATTGTCTGTCAGCTTGTCTTATTAGTGTAATCAGCTTTATATTCATTTCAAGAGGTGTCCAAGCTGGTTTGGCATCTCCCAGCCCAACTTAGTGATAATATCCAAGGCATATTTTCTTTGATTCACCAGATGCCTCTGCTCGACCTGCTGAATTCCATTCCAATAAATTTTTTTTAGCTCTCCTAAGTCTTTAATCTTGAATGCTTTGTGCAAAAAATCTTTGTTGCATATATCAACCGCTGATTATTTCCAGTAATTAGTATATCATCAATATAAACAAGAATAACCACTATATCACTTTGATGTTGTTTAATGAGTAATGAATGATCAAAACTACTTTGCTTGAAACCTGACTACAATAAAGCTTCAGTCAATTTCAGATTCCATTATCTGCTAGCCTGCTTCAATTCATATATGAATTTAACAAGTCTGCAAACTAGCTTAGACTTGCCAACTGTCTCTCCTCGACTTGAAAATTCTTATGGCAACTCCATATAAACCTGATCATCTAGAGCTCCCTGCAAGAAAGAATTGTAAACATCCATCTACTAGATATCCTAGTTCTGCATAGTTTCTAATGGAAGTACTGTCCTAACAATAGCAATCTTAACGACAAGAGAGAATGTTTCATCATAATCAAGTCATTCCTTTTTTACTATAGCCTTTGGCTACTAGTCTAGCTTTAAATCTTTCTATTTCTCTCTCACCTTTAAGCTTGATCTTGTACGCCCATAGATACCCATTGGGAGTCTTACCTGTAGGAAAATACACCAACTCCTAGGTTTTATTATCTTGTAATGATGCTAGTTATGCATGCATTGCTTCTATCCGCCTAGCATCCTTACATGGTTCATAAAAGGATGTAGGTTCATATATTGCGGAAAAGACCCCTAAGTAAGCTTTGTGAAAGGAATATAGTTGATCGTATGAAAGATAGATAACCATATAATGAGGCTTCTTAGCTGGAAAGGGCACTACATAATTTGTTAACCATAATGGTTGTTCAGTCACTTGACCAGATTTCCTCAAAGGTGTTGAAGTATCTGATAAGTGAATTGCAGGTTCTTCAAAGACCTCAACCTCATTTGCCTGTGTTTGTGATATAGTACTATCATAAGAAGTGCTAAACTTTTAACCACTATAAGAGGAACTAGGTGAAGTATCATGTTCCTCTTAATGGTCAGTAGATGAGGCACTACGAAGATTAGCATCAGTGGGCATAATATAAGATTGTATATTTGTTCCTTGTAGATCATCCTCTATAGAAGCTTAGGGATTTAATGCTTCCCCTATAGAAGTAGGAATATTAGGATTAATATCTGCAAAATAAGAAGGATGGTAAGGAAAAACACCGTCTTGGCAGGAAGTTGGTAAAACAGGTCCTTCAATATCCTTGAAAGGAAAGACACCTTCTTTGAAAATGACATCCATATTGATAAAGAACTCATTTTTCTCCAAGTTGTACAAAAGGTATCCTTTATTAACATTAGAATACCCCATCAGTACTGCCCTAACTGCTCTAGCACTGAACTTATCATGTCTAGGTAAGACACTAGCATATCACAAACATGCCAAAGTTCTCAGATGAAGCAAGGTTGGTATTTTTCCATGGAACAGTTCATATGGTGATATACCTTGTAACACAACTAAATGTAGTCTATTGATAATATACATAGCTGCCAAAACACAATGTCCCCAAATCTTACAGGGATATGGCCCTAAAATCTAATAGCTCTTGCCACTTCAAGAATGTGTCTATGTTTCCTCTCAGCTACTCCATTTTGTTGAACAATGTAGACATAGGTTCTTTGATGTACTATTCCCAACCCTCTTAATAGATTAGTGAAGTTATGATTCACAAACTCATCCCCATTATCTAACCTCACTGCCTTTACCATAGTATTGAATTGCGTATGTACCATTTTAAAGAAATCTCTTAGTACAATGAATACACCACTTTTGCATTTCAGCAGAAAAATCCAAGTTACACGAGAATAGGCATAAACTATTGTTAGAAAATACTTATAGGCATAAACTTTGGTATGAAGTAAAATATAAAATATTTTCATGGAAAATGAGTGGTTTTATCACGTATTTTCTCTTGTTTGGTTGGTAAGTGAAAAATATTTTCTATTGTTTGTTTAGAGAGTAGAAAATAGTTTATTTTTAGGAAAATATTTTTTATGCGACTCCTCATCTCTCCCCCTCCCACCTCCTCCCACCCCTCCCTCCCCCTCCCCCTCCCCCTCCCCCTCCCTCTCTCCCTCTCCCATCCCTTCTTGAAGTCTCTAAAAATTGACACAATATAAAGGAACTAATGTGATGCTTTAATTTTTAACGTAATAACTGCATATTTTCGTACTCATAAACTTTATAATTACTAAACCCGTAAATTTTCAAACATATAAACCTCCGAACTCATAATTTTGGAACTTGTAAAATTTTGTGCCTTTAAATCATTAAATAATAAATTAAAAACTAAAAAATACACTTCAATTTTTTTTCGGGAGGGGACGGGGAAGGGGACAGTGGAGTGGGGCAGTAAAATGAAAAAAATAAAAATTTAAGTTACAAAATAAAATTATGCGGGAGGGGGAGGGGCTGGGTGGTGCAGAAAAATAAAAAAATAGAAATTTGAAATTGCAAAAAAAAAAATTAAAGGTAAAAAAATATTTTTTCCGCGGGGGAAGGGTGGTGGAGGTGTATAGGATGGATGGTAATTGAAAAACTGAAATTAAAAAAAAACATTTTGTTGGAGAGGGGATGGGGTGGGGTGGATTGGTGAGGGTGAGAAAGGTTGTGAAGGAGCTTTGAAAAATATTTTTCCTTCTTTTGATAAGGAAAATATTTTCCTCCAATTGGAGGAAAATAAATTGATTCCAAAAAATTTAAACCAACCAAAAATGAGAAAATTGAAAAATATTTTCCAAAAAATATTTTCCTTCGTACAAACACACCCTAATAGAAGAAGTGTTATAAGGTCCCCAAACATCCAGATGTAACAGTTGAAATGTTCCAGTACTTTTTCTATCACTAGAATGAAAAGGTAGTCTTGTATGCTTAACTAAAGGACAAACATCCCTATCTATTACATTTCTACAATTTTCAATAGGAAATCCAAGAATCTCTTTCATGGATCCTCTAGAAGCATGTGCTAGCCTTGTATATCATAGAGAGACATCAATTCCTTTCTCCTGTGCACTTCATCCTCTACTTATCTGTTCTCGTTCACCTGCAGGTAGAAAGAGGTACAATACATCTTTCACTTTACCAATTCCCTTGATCCTCCTACTTGAGAGGTCCTGGAATAGGTAAAAATGAGGGGAAGAGGTGACTGCGCAATTCAGTGACCCTTTATCCATTATCATTGTTTGAGAAAAATGGTGGCAATGTTCAATGTGTATGCACCGCTACCACTCTCGTCTTCCATTAGAAAAGTATCAAAATATCTTTTTCCTTGTCGTCCAATAATTCACAGTCAACATTTATCTTCTTCTTCTTCTTCTTCGTTATCATTCAGCCCCCAACTCGTTATTTCCAAATTGTATCTTGTTATCCTCAGTCTTCTTCCTCAAGGACTAGCTTCAACTTCAATCCCTCTACCAAACGCTTTGTCAGTGGTCAGTTCTCTTTTACTATATGTTTTTTGTTCAATATTTACTATTTTGTTGAAGTAATTTCATTTTGTAGGACTATCATTTCGTACAATTGAAGAGAGCTTAAAACATGCCTTCAACGACTTCGGGGAGCTCGTGGAAGGTGAAAATATCCATTCTTTTCTAATCCAAGTTAGCACTCATCATATATCAAATCTTGTTGTTGTACCATCTGTTTCCCCTAGAACCGGAATGACTAGCAGATGCACCTAGCATAGAAGAGCCTTGTACTGACGGAGCATAGGATGAACTCTAGGGCGAAATGGAATTGAGTGATGACTGGCCCTGATGAGAACTGTGAGAACCATGGCCCGATAACGCCCCATGATAACCTAGGCGAGGTGACTAAGCATGCCTGGATGGACGGCCTCTACCGTGTTGAAACTGACCCCTCGAAGGAGCACCACCATAACTACCAGATTCATGAGGCCTCTTGGCCTCCCTCTCATCTCTCTCCTAGCGACGAAATGAATCAATCTCGCGAGCAATGTCAACAACCTCCTCAAAAGAAGCACCACACAACCTCTCCCTGGACATGAGAATATGAAGCTAATATGTGAGGCCATCATCGTACCTCTTAATCCTCTCTCTATCTCTCTCTCTTCGTATGAACTAAACAAACCGCATGACGAGCTAAATCAGAGAATCTTATCTCATACTGCATCCCAGTAATACCTCCCTGATACAACCACTTGAACTACCTACGCAACTTTTCTCTGTGAGACTGTAGCACATACTTCTCTAAACAGAGAACGGAGAACTGCTTTCAGGTAAGGGGTGTTGCACCAACAGGCTTACATCTCTTATAAGCCTCCCACCAAGTGAAGGCAGCTCCATAAAACTAAAAAGTGGTCAATGAAACCTTGATGGTCTCCAGAATACCCATTGTATGAAGAATCCTCTCACACTTATCCAAGAAACCCTAGGCATCCTCGCCCTTTGCACCACCAAACGTCGGAGGCTGAAATCTACCAAACCTCTCCAACCTGCGTTGCTTATCCTCTAGCATAGAAGGAGCTACACAATCCTGAGCAGCTACAATCGGCTAGGCTAGATGTGGCCCCGGAGTCTGAAGTTGCATGACTTGCTCAGTTGTGTGAGTGGCAGGAATTTGAGTGCCTCCCCTAGCCAAAAAAGTTGTTGTGACTGTAGTAACTAGGGTCGCCTGAGCTAGGCTAGTGCATATTGATAGAATCTGGGCCAGGGCCTCCGGAAGACATGGAATCACAATGGGCAGAGCTGGTGCTTGAGCTGGTGTTGCTGGAGCGTCCACAACTGAGACCTCATCATGAACTAGGCGGCTAGTAGATCTACATGTGCTATCTTAGCTGTTGTGCGGGCTACACCCATTCCGCTACTGGTCAATGAAAAATAGGCACCATTTACCAAGTCAATGAAAAATAGCCACTATTTTATTGCAACAGGGACCGGTCCAGTATAACATATGGGAGTTTTGGTGCATTTATGTATGAACTCCAGCATATTATGCCGGACCGGTACGCTTTGCTAACTCCTGTAACATTTGCGGGAGACTGGAGTACTAGTGCTCCAAACTCCAGTATATTATACTGGACAATTATATTTGGTGGAATTCCCAGAAAATTTGCAGGAGTTCCAGCATAATTATGCTTTAACTCCTGTAAAATTTGCGGGAGTTCCAGGATAGTTATCCTAGAACTCCCGTAAAATTTATGGGAGTTCAAGCATACTTATGCTGGAACTCCCGTAAAATTTGCGGGCATATTTTCCGAATTTTGAACAGTGTTTTCGCTCAAATTTAAAGTGGCTAATTCGATAACTTTTGAAACTTGGCTATTTTTCAACGACCAGTGATAAATCTGGCTATTTTTAAATTTCTCCCACAAAACGAATGCTTTGTGGTTTGGTCAAATCCGAAATTCAAACAGAAATTCAAAATATTCAGCGATTAATCTGAAATTAAATTTTAAGAATTCAATCACTTCGAGCATATTTGAATTGTTATTTCTTCAATGTGAAAACCAAAAATCCAATCTGAAATTCTTATATCCATTCCATCCAAACTGTCTGAACATCCATCATACCGTAGACATCATGCACTAACTCCGAGCGGCCACCATTAGAGATAAGCATGGGCGGATGGAATTCAATATTTGTTCAACACGAATTTTTTTTTATATATATGTGTGTGAAGTGTAATTTTTAAAGATAGGAAATTTTGAATTCTTAATTCCAAAAGTATAATAGGTTCATCAATGATAATAGACAAGAACCTAAAAATTGAGCATAAATCAAATTTAATTTTTGATCCACCACGGTAAGCAACCAATATCCACATGTAACTTCCACAAATTAATAACACTTAGCATGTTACAATGCTGCTTTTGCAGCTCATCAATAAATTGAAATTGAGAGCTCTATTACAAACTTTACAGTTTAGTGAGACAACATATCCTATACTCCATCATCATAAGGAAAAGAAGTAGAATCCAACCATTCTTCTCCAGTAATCAACTCTGAAACAGTAAAGTTAGAAGCATCATAATAGTCCATTATGTGATAACCTAACCATGTAACTCTATTATCAGTCACTGATGCAGGACCAGTATTATCATACTCACCATAGTATAATGTATCCAAACTTTGATTTCCTGACCATTCTTTCCACCCTTCAGGTTCAATAAAACCGTCTATATACGACTCAAGGTATACTGTTCGCGAATAATTTCTCCACGGTCTTCCTAAGTAACTATTGATACTACTGGAATTAGAGTATAAATCTTCTGTAGCTAAGATAGAACAATTTTGTATCGAAATACCAGTATATTCCTCAGGGGAATCGCGCGATTGAGCTGTAATGACTGTGAATTGTCCTGGCATTGGCATTCTTGACACAATGTTACATCCTTGGAAAACAACTGCTGCATTTCCAAAAATGTAATCTACTGTCCCGTAGATGTCACATTCTCTGTAAAATTGTCGAAATGAATGTGCGTATAAAGTGTCCTGGAATCCTGTTATGGTGCATCTATAGATAGCCGCTAAATCTGCATTGATTCGAAGGGCAACTGCTTGGTGCTTCTCTGGTCCAGCTGTGTTCTCAAAAGTAATGTCACGAGCCAAGAATCCTTCACCAGAGACAGCTGAAATCAATCAAATAGCATAATTATGTTATCCATACAGCATTAATAAATATATACTCCTTAAATCAATCAAAAGAAACATTATGTTATCCATACAACATTAATAAATATTTTCTCCTTTAATCAATCAAAAGAACATTATGTTATCCATACAACATTAATAAATATATTCTCCTACTTAATCCAATCAAAGAGCAATAAATATATTCTCCTTTTCCAGTTAATGTGTGGCAGGGTTACATTTGTAATACTATTGTCAGACTACATATTTTTTGCGTGAGTTCAAACATAAATTCTTCAAAAAATTTAATAATATTTATATATCTAAAAACTACATATAGAGTACTATAAGTTACAATAGTTAATAATTTAAAATATTATAAAAATATTTTATGAAGTCATCCTAGGCGGAAAATCTCTATAATAGATAGTAAGTTATAGACTAAGGTTGTTTGGTAGGGTGTCTAAGAATAGAACCGAATAAGGAGTATTAGTAATATTTGAATTAGTTATACTCAGATTATACATATGTATAAGTATTTATACATACTTATACATATATTAAAAGTTTTAAAGGTTTTGAAAGGGCATGTCTGTATTTATACATACTCATACATATATTAAAAGTTATGGTATATTAAGGACATGGTTTGCTAAGTATGAGAATAATATCGAAGGGGGTGTATAAAGGGGCGAAGGCACAAGCCTAGATACGGGTTCGGCTGAATTTAGTAGCGTTTGCTCAAACAGTATATTTTATATTTATAATTCATTAAATATATACTAATATTATATTTAGAACTCTATCACTAACACTTGGAATTGTCGTTCTTAAATCTTGAACCGATAACGTTAAAATCTTGGCTCTACCACTGAATGTATAACTAATAACTAATAGTTATACATAGGTTAAAAGAATACTACCAAACATGGAATTAATTAAATTAAAATTAATACATATATTAATTTCCCTAATACATCCTACCAAACGACCCCAAAATGTGTCACATAAAGTTGAATCGGAAAAGGCACATAAAACACAAAGAGAAAAGTTTAAAGTGATGAATTTACCAAGAGTGGCAGATCTGAAAGTAGTCCAACCATCAACAACACTTCGATTACCAGTTACCACAGTAACATCACTCCCATCTCCAAGAAGAACAATGTTACTCTTCCAACTTGGTATCTCTACATTTTCTTGATAAATCCCTTCTTTAACATAAATGAAAATTCTGTCATCGCTGTTATTCGGTGCAAAATCAATAGCTTCAGTTATAGTACTGAAATTTCCTGTTCCATCAGCTGCCACTGTGAATGCCACTTCCTCATTCGGCTCATAATCACTCTGCAATATGTGCCTGTCTTTCTTCGACAGCCACCTCGGCGGCGTAGACAAAAGCCGACGCCGCCTAGTTTTATTCTCTTGTTTTTTAACTGAGTATTTTGAGAGCATTGACAGAGAATTACTAACATGCTCGTAAGTATTACTCAGAGAGTTGATAAGTGTGGATTTTAACGGACCAGTAGTAAAATCCAAGCCTTCTAAACAAGTGGCTTTGTTAGTCAGAGCTGCACTGAGAAAAGCTTTTGTATCAGCTAATTTTTTAGGGTTATTAGCTGAGACAGTATTGATCCGAGAAAGTGATTTCTTTATCGAAGATATTGTAATTTGATGGAGTTCTTTGCAATCTTGAACGATACCCTTTTGTTTTTCGACAAGATTTGAGCTTCCAACTGATGAGAATAATGTTGTGAGATGTCGTGTTTCAGATAAGGCTGATTGAAGAGAATGGAGGAGAAGGTTTAAGATGTTTGGGCTGATATTAATGGAGATTGATAATTTGAGTGAGTTGAAACAGGATTCTGGATATGGAGTTGAGTTGCACAAGGATTTTAGAGAAGAAATATGAGTAGTGTTCAAAGTTGAAGAATTAAATGAAGAATTAAAAGCAAAAGTTGTTAGTATGAAAGATGTTGAGCACATTATCATGAGCAAGAGAAATTTCGTAATAAAGGAGAAGGCCATTCTTGACTTCGTTAGGAATAATGAAGAGAAATGATCCAAGGAATTTCACTTCTTATATAATAAAGTCTTGAATTTCACTTTTTATATAATAAATTAAAATTTATTTGGACTCATGTGTAATTATACGGTTATGTAATTATATAATCGGTAATTATATAGTATAGTAATTATGTCATGTTACTTGTTGTCTGATAATAATAATTAACATGTAGATGTGATAAAATAAATATGTAAGTAAACAATATCAATTATTAATTTTTACGTTAAAATAATCTAAATATTATATTAAAAATACCAAATAGGAGTATTAGTTTATTATAGATTCAGAGTAGTGCACCAATGAAATTATTATTGGATATAGCAACAATCTGATGAAATATTAAAATCTAAAACAAATCAAATATGAGTTATCCACGTTGCTAGAGAAATAAGTCATATTGTTAGAATAAACTCAATTGCATATTCACATATTGTTGTATGTATATTTAAAAAATGTATAAAATAGAAAATAACTTTCAAGAATGTAATATAAGAAGCAAATATTTGATGCAGTAACAAACAAGAAAAAACAAGAGAAGTACTGCCTGGAGCAGAAGCTACTGCTGCTAACATTGGAAACTTGGAATGAGTTTTAGCGTGTCAAATTAACAATTACGTAATTAAATGAAAAACTAATATATTATGCAAGAAAATTTAATAACTTACTTTTAAAGCTAGTAAAATTAGTATTACCTCCGTTTAAAGAGTTTAGCATGGTTTATACGTACAAAATGCAGTAACAGAATTATAAAAGAGTTTTGCATCAAGCAAGGGCTTTATTTGCAAACTGCAATGACTCTGAAGAAATAAACTATAAATATAAGAAAATAATGATATAATAACAAAATTGAATATACCCTAAATAAAGCGCAACCAAAAGAATCAAATAAAAATAAAAATGAAAGAATTTGAAAGGTTACCTAACCTTATAACTACACCCTAACTCTTTACCCTTTTTGAAAATTGAGAAGTATAATTACTTCCTCTTAATTACACTCAATTCCCACCATTCAAATAGTTATTTGCCAAACAAACAAGCTAAATTATGTAATTATATTTAATTACACCGAAAAATAATTTTCTTGTGGTTTTCCATACATGCTATTATTCTTAAAAGGTAATCTGATAGCAATATAGTTAGATATACGGTGCTCAAAGAAATGACAAATCGTACAAAATCAGTAATTTAAATCAATTCGGGGGGAAATCGCCAATTGATTTTGTTTGGTTTATCTATTTTATTAATTTATAATTAATTTAATTTTATAAATTAAAAAAATTGATCAACCAGGCCTATGTAGATTCTTAGTAAGCCATAACTTAATAGTATGAAGGAATTCATATTTTTTAAAATTCAATGAGAATCACTATAAATGGTCATTTATACTGGAATTCAGGTTAGCATAATTTGGAAAATTATGGTGCTTGGATTTGGGAATAAAACAAAAGATACCTCAAATTGAAAGAAAGAAGGAAATACTTTAGTTATGATAATATTGGATCTTATTCACATGCTGAGAATCTTTCATGTCACGCAGAATTATTTATATCTTGTTGCGTTTTTTGGGAAGTAGTGAAGATGCAGATAATGGTATAATTGTTTAGCTTTGTTCGAGAATTACTGCCTTATTGTACATGTGACTTCAAGTCACGTACGCCAAAAAATTGGAAATTGTGTCTGTAAAAAGGAAGGGGGATGCTACTGTCTTTTTATCTTGTCTTCTTTAAATTTTGCTACAATAATATTGAGGGATAAAGAATAAAAATGAAATTGAAATCATATATATTAGATTATAAGTTCGGTCGATGTTCCTGTTATATTTAGATTCTTTAGGTATAAAAGACATATCTCTTTTGTATAAAAATAATTATATATATAAAAACAAAGGTAAGGCCAAAAAACTAAAAATAATTTTATAGAGCAACAAAACCAATTGACCTACTATAAGGAGCGGAGCGAGCATAGGAGCAAATTTCAATAACTTTGGATCGTTCTCTATATATTTATTGACAAATTTATATATACAATATATAATATATTTACCATTTATAAATATTAAATTCAAAACTTATGAACTCAAATCCTAAATGCTCGGCTCTGATTAGTTAATATTATAGCCTCATAGGAACAAGATGGACCAAGATTTCATCACAACTAGTTCTCTTTTATCCCCGCTGTTCATGAAATTGTCAAAAAATATTTACAATTTGAAAAAATTGGCCACATAATTCCATAATTTATGAATAATAAATTATATGTATACATCCCATGTTTGCACGGCTAATTAAAACACTAAAAATCTAATGAAATTTTGTGATGACCCAAAATGACGGGGTGTGACGAGTGCTCGAGTTCTACCTATCGAATACCCCTATGCATACATCTAAGATAGAAACATAAAATAAGTGTAGGTCATGCATAACGTCTGGAAATAAAACATATGTGGGAAAATATGCCCAAAGACACACACACACACATACTATCCGACTATATATGACTGTCTACATACCTTTAATAGAGTGTAAAGTTGTATAAAGAACGAGACTGAACTCCGTCATACCCATATGTAAACAAAAGTATCATACCAAAACTCAATAGCAGCTCCAGATCAAATGGAGCATACAAACTCTCATTGAGCAAGGATCCTAAGATGGGGACCGTCAGTCTATCTACCTGCACCTTTAGGCATAAGTACATGCGTTGTAACATCATCAAGGCACTAAGGGTATCCTATCATATCATCTCAGCCTCTGTGGATAAAATCATAAACGTTATACCAGCTGATCGGGTGATGGTGCATGATGATGGATATATATGTATGTATATGTATATATATATATATATATATATATATATATATATATATATATATATATATAAAATGGATGTATATATAAATGGATGTAATTCATAATGAAGTAAGTCAATAAGATCTCTTGGAATGTCATGAGACCCATGAACAAGCGACTCTAGTACTTCTAAGAATAGTATTATGAAAGTTGTGTGTGATAATAGATAAATTTTACTATATTTATACCCTAAAAAATCACACCTTAATGTTGTTTTGATAATATATATGATGACAAAATGCTCTTATTAGTGTTTTTAGTGTGTTATAGGTACACAAGAGTTGAGGAAGACCAAAAGAGCAATTTTAGAGTCAAAAGAAGGTGAAAAGGCCATTTGTGAAATAAATCAAGAAAATACGTTGGAACAACCCTGAAGAATCCGAGACACTGTTTGACCGCGGTTCCACCGCGATCGCGGTAGAACCGCGGTAGAACATGCCTGCAGAAGTTTGAGAAGTTCAAAAGGCATCGCTAACCGCGGTTCCACCGCGACCGCGGTGAAACCACGGCAGAACGCGGAAAATTCAGGGGTCAAAGTGTAAAAACGGGAATTTTAATACCTAAACCCTATATATATTATTAGGATTCGCCCAAAGGAGACAAGTTTTGTATTATTGACTACTTTTGCAAGGAAACTAGTGTGAGAGAATTCTCTTAACATCTCTCTTTCTTCTATTTTGAATTCTTGATTATGAAATCCATTATATCTTTTGCTTTCATAGTTATGAGTAGCTAAATTCTTATCTAAGGTTGTGATGGAACCTATTGATTGATGAACTTCTGGGTTATGTGAATAGAAAATGTTAGTTAAATTTTTATTTGTTCAACTTCGTTCTTGTTGTAGTTAATTGATAGGATCCTCAATTAGCTGCGCCGATTTTGTGTGCATAACTTGGAAAAGAGTGCATACTTATGTCATTGTTGAACAACACCATACCTTGATTATTAGAGGAATCTATATTTGCGGGTGTAAATGTGGAATTAGGAATAACGAAACCTTTGGCGCAATCTAAAATGAACTGTGATAATTAAAGCAAGTTAGGGTAGCACGGAAGAGTGCAATAGTATATTATTGTAATTGCTCGGGAGAGAATTACGGTAGAATTAAGGTTCATGATTGATAGAGAGGTATTGACAATTTGTATGAGCATAAATATAAGGGATTCCATCAATAGGGGAAATCGTCACCTTAGTCTTTCTCATTATTATTTACAACACATTCAGTTATTTCTTCAGTCAACTAGTTTATTGCAAAAGTAGTTAGTAGAAACCACTCAAAAAGATAATTGAATATTTGGGAAGTTGATTCGGAAGTTTTGTTAGGTTTTGAAGATTGTAGTTGATAGGTTAACTCTCTGTGGGATTCCGACTCCGGACTTATAAACCGGATTATATTTGCAGCGACCGCATTGTCCTTTTTTAGAAGGCATAGTTGGGCGTGATCAAATTTTGGCGCCGTTTCCAGGGAGTTAACGGAATTATCAATTGCCATTGACAGAACTGCAAGATTCTTGTATAGTCAGATTTCTCTCTACAAACTTTAAATTGAAAATTGTGACGATTGTTGAATTGGGTGCTCAGGTGCATGCCTAGGAAATCTGCAAGGACTGGAGAACTACTTGAAGGACTCACACACCCAGAACAAATATTTCGGGCACTAAATAGGGCAAACAGATAACTTCAACAATCTCAGCAACCACTGAAACTAGACATTGACATGGGGGACGTAAATGATCCAAACTAGCAAGCTGGGTTGAATGTACAAGAGGTGCATGAGGCGCCTGAGGGTGCACTGTTTGACTGGGCACAACCAACTGCCATTATTGTGCCAGCCATTCAAGCTGAATTATTCCAGATCACTAACAATATGCTACATTTGTTGCAAAACAAGGGACTATTTTTTGGGACTCGGGTTGAAGATCCACAGCAGCATCTGAAGAATTTCCTCTCGATATGCTAGATACATACGTCGATAAAGTACCTTCCAAAACTCAAACTACAAAAAGAAAAGAGGGGCGGTATAATGATACTTACGTCGTAGGGACCGTTCTGATGTTATCGCTTCTCGATTTCATACCCGGGATGTTAGTATTCTTTGATTCTTTTTAGATATAGCTAAAAAAGAATTTGGTTTTCCACCTGGTGTTCAGTATTCTTATTGGAGTCCGATTATACTCCGATTCGCGCCGCGTAGAGCCTCATTCGGGGGAAAGCGTTCCCTATTAAAAAAATTACATACACATGGCTCGAATCTGAGACCTCTGATTAATAGAAAAACAGTCTCATTCACTACCCCACATCCTTTGGTCGCGGTGACAATTAGCTTATTAAGGCCAATAACACTATGCATCCGAAAGCTAAAACATACGTAGCATAATACCATTTTGCATAAATCAGTTGTACTTTGAAGGATCATATCAAATCCTTCTTTTTGAAAAGGGGGTCTAAAAAAGAATCATGATTTCGACGTGGCTGCCACATAATCAAAATGGTCAGTCTTAAGATTCTGTTGATGTGACATGGCACATCATTATACAGTTGTCAATATGAATGTCCAAGTCACATTCCACATCAGCATTACCGTCATTTATAACGTTCTTTTCACGTGTTTTGTAAGGTGATGTGGCACATTCGAATGCCCAGCAACTCTAATTATATTTTCTGATAATTTTTGGGGGTTTTACCTTATTTTCTATTCAATAATCTATATAAATCTACAAAGCTGGGCATAGTTAAGGTGACGTGGCACCTCTCTATGACCAGCATTTTTCTTTTTCTTTTATCTCCTCTTTTTGATATTTTTCCTCTTGTCCGGTCTAAAATTCTCTTTTTGCTATTAAAAGAGACTTTACATATTCCCACTACTTTCAACAATTGATCTACTCTTTATTTGTATTAATAATTATTTGTCTTAATAACCAGTTGAAGCATATATTAATTAGAATGTTACTCCACGTTTTAGCAATTGATAAGTATTTATTTGCTTTAAAATTTAAAATTGTACTGAATTTATAAGTTATATATATCGAAACTCTATTTAGAATGTCAAAACCATAAAGTGATAATCTCATTATAATTTCATAGACTATCAATTTGCTTTTGTTAAATATTCTCTGTTTTTATTCCTTTAGGTTTTTAATCTGTTTTTCTAATAGTACATAAATAGGGGAAAAAGTATAAAAAATCCAAAAAAATGAGAAAATAGATAAATAGGATCCTTGGCAAAAGAGAGGTGCCAACTCATCTCCTATTGTCCCAACTTTATATATATATATATATATATATATATATATATATATGAGTTCAATTTTATATATATATTCTCTTATTATAGAAGCGATAGTTGAGCTCTCAGTTTCATCAACATGCTTGCTTAGGCTTTTAGGTGTGGGCTCCATTAGGGTGATGAGTTGGCCACAAAAAATCACTCCAAATGCCAACTATTCACTTGAATTCAAGAGTCTTAATTTTGAAATTGGTGGCTGCCACGTTAAGCCCCCTTAAACTTATTCAAATTGTTTTAATTTCTTAATTAGCTTTATTACTTAATTAATCTCCCACTAATCCAACAATCAATTAATTACCCACGTAATTAAGAATCATCTCAAATTGTTTAAAATACTACTTACTTTTAACACACCTTATACACCTTATTATCATGGTCATGTGGTAACTTGTATGGAACTAATCCATAAATATCGGGTATTTTAGCTCGGGCCGTATTTTATCCCAAAATTCCAACTTTGACAAAACTCATTTTTTTTGATTTTCTTACCCTCGCACCTTCACGAATTTACTCATTATTTATCTGAAATATCATTTTATAATCTCAAAATAATCTCATTCTTAAACGTACATCGATTTACTTTACGACGAAACTTTTAACGTACGGAAATGTGCGACGTAACATCATCCCCCTTGGAACCTTTATCCTTGAAATTCTAAGACAAAAAATAGGTGTTATGAACGTATTAAATATATGTAAATGTTTAATATCTCAAAGTTCAGTTCAGGATAATAAAATCTTAGTTTACAAATCTGTTCTCAAAATAGAAGGTGAGCCTTCTCTTAGAGTAACTGCTTGTTTAGTAATCTCTCCATTAAATTGATAAGATATGTTGATTTGTAGAATGAAGATATGTCGATCGTCGCTGCAATAAGTTCAATTCTCTTCTATCAACTGATGTCGCCTTATCTATTTTATGGCGTCTTTGTTTTATTTTGGTGCCTCTTTCTTTGGAGCATTGTCGTTTTCCTTTTTCCTGCCAGCATATTAAGTCTACATTTTTCACCCAGCCTAGACATCTTTGTAATTTTGTCTGTGAAATTTGAACATCAGCATGCGTTACAAAGACGATATACAGATTTTGAGAGTAGATATATCAACCCAAAGCAGCTGAAAAGTTGATCCCAAATGCAGCGGACAACATGATTTTGAGAAGTAAAAAATTTGTTTCTCCTCTTTTCATCATATCAAAGCAGCAACGTAGTATCTACTGATATAGGTACTAAGCATGGTCAAGATATATTAACTATTCTGTTGTAGCTTTTAATCGACATCCATAAATATCGGGTATTTTAGCTCGGGCCGTATTTTATCCCAAAATTCCAACTTTGACAAAACTCATTTTCTTTGATTTTCTTACCCTTGCACCTTCACGAATTTACTCATTACTTATTTGAAATATCATAATATTTATAATCTCAAAATAATCTCATTCTCAAACTTATGTCGATTTACTTTACGACGAAACTTTAACATACGAAAATGTGCGATGTAACATCATTCTCCCCTTTGGAACCTTTATCCTTGAATGTTGACTGATGCACTTATCATTATCATAACCTATAGTTCTTTCGAATACTTTATTACTCTTCTTCCCATCTAGGCAACTATTCTTGTGAATAAATCCAAGGCCAAGACTTTCCTCCCTTTAGGCTTCTTTCGCACACCATGACTTGCGACCGGAATTCTTTCAATCCCATCACTGTTGTTACATTCTATCATGCAGCATGCACGACTCTGACCTTGCAAGTGCGCCTATGTGATCTCCTTTTTCCTCCACCTTTTAGCCAGCCTATAGGCCTCACTTTGTAAACATATACAGAGCTTGATAAAATGTCCCTCTTGGCGTCTGTATGTATATTAAATTTCTCGCTTGGTACTTACAAAGAGCCAAGATGGCATCATTTTCAAGGTTTCATATTGTGTATATTCAATAGTTTGACTAATCGAAAGTGTAAAAATAAAAAAAATAATCCTGTCACATGTCAAAGTTACAAGTTTCTTGGTAACATAGATGGCTACATACCCTTTTAAAATATTACACACACACCAAAAGAAAAAAGTAAAACCTTCACAACTACTACTGCCAGCTACTAAAGTAACATATTGTTATCAAGATATGAATTCATACAGTAAGTAACATCCTTTTATGCATGCCTGAAGCACAGAACCTCTAGATGAGATCATCGGCACAGAAATCCCAGCCTCTGAAGTGTCAAGAAGGTATATGTTCTTCTTGCTATCTTCAACATAATCTGAATTAACATCATCATATATGACACTTTGATTATAACCGGATTTCCTTATAAAATACATTTACTAGATTGACTCAAGAAGAACACAACATTAGTACTCGACGTGTAGAACATGTAGTTCTTTAGTTAATGTGTAAAGGGATAATCCCAACAGTCCAAAAAGATAGTATTTAAATTTTCTAGACTCAGATATCTCTTAGGAGTCCGATATATTCTAATTTCTCATTTGATAGTGATGTTTTATACTTCAATACCACACAAGAGGGGGTGATGTGCGTGGTGTCTAAATTAAGGGAATTAGTTATATTGATAAACCTCTCTAGAATTTGGTAAAGAAGAAATTGCTCTGAAGATAATATCAATGGCATTAATTAGTCTATGAATTTTGTGTGCGTAGCTAAGGTGTTGAAATAACCCTAAGCTACCAACTAGCTTCATGATAATTCTCTCTCTTTTATAATGATCCTCCGATGTGTGATATTTCACCTTATATTTACTCTTGTTTGTATCTACTAAGGATGCCTTCTTAAGCTTTGTCTAACTCAGGATGGTTTATTTAAGGTTTTAGAGCATAACTTTTTACTTTTTTAGCATTTTCACATTAATAACGCTATTATAAAAGTATCAATTTCATTTGATATGTCATTGGCGCTTTACCTTAGTTTTCATGGCATTTGATAATTGTTTAGTTCTTTACCTCATTTTTCATTGCATAGCAGATTCTGCTTTGAGGGTGTTTCAAATGTTTCTTTGCTCCACTATAATTGGTGGAGCACCTAGCTTCAGACATATAATTTATAAGTACTGAATTTATTATTGTAGTTTCTCTTTCTTGGAAACCCATCTTATGGGAAGACAGAAGGAGCTTGGACGCAGAGAATGACAAAAATCAATGAAGCTACTAACAGGTAGGTTTACAGTCTCTTTATGGATGATAAATTAAATATCTCAAATTAATTCCCTTGGCATATATGTAGGGATAAATTATTTGCATGAAGGAATCAAACCATGTGTAATTTATTATAATGTAAAACCAAGCAAAATATTGCGTATAAGTGTTTGACGCCGAGGTTGCATGGTTCGAGTTTGTAATATTAGGCCTTCTTAGAAGAAATCATGTATTAGCAGTTAAATAGAAAGCATATATGCAAAATCACTTTCATATGTAGACAATTGATCACATAAAATCAAATTTATTTGAACAAGGAAGTGCGTGCAAGAATTTCTCCTCTGTTCATTTATTCTCTTGATGAGAATTTTTATTGTTTCTTATTTTTCTACTGTCCCTTTTGGATTATTTAAATCTATAATATATACTTCAAATGGCCATGCTCAACAACAGTTAAAACTTGACTATCATATAAGTTCTTTTTTTAATGCCATACATGCATGTCTGATATATATTTTTCTCAAGAAATGTTTGTTATCATGATGTGCACAGGGATCTTTGCTTCCACAAGTTCATGTTAATTCCACTAAAAGATTAATTCTAATGAAGAAGTGGTTGCTGTATAATGAACCTGAATGAATATGAATAAGTCACTATTGGTTACATATGCCTGGGACTCCAAGACTTTGGATGATAATAACTTAAACGTATGAATGCTAAGCAAATTAGTTTGAGTATTCAATGTTCGATCTGGTTTTTGAAACTATAGTATCTAAATAGAAGTTGCTTATTATCTCATTTTGTGATGATAGAGTTTTTCTTGATTTCAGGGATAATATAACTATTGGGCTTTGCACAATGACTAAAAACGGCAGAAGACTGAGCATGGTCTCTATTGTAAGGTTGATAATGAAGAGAATCGGCAAGCAAAAGCAATCTGGTACCAGCTTGATATCGGTCAATGATGATTTCGTGAATGTCTCATACTAAAAGAGATTAGAGAGAAAAATACAAAATGGGATCTTTAAGTGCAGAAGTAGTACAACTGAAAAATGTGGTTATATCCAATGATAATGAGTGTTCATACTTCTGAAAGATGGAGTCACTCTTCTTGTTACTCTAATGGCTGTATTTTCCTACTCCAAAGTGGATGTTATGGATTGAAAAATTCAGAGTTAGTTTGGCCGTGCTTTCATTCCTTCGTGTTACTGTAAAGCTATGTTTTCATATATTAATGTTGATAATTAAGCTCAATTGAATTGGTGTATAAGAAAACGAAATTCAATTTGTACTTACTGCTCATAATTGAACTCCAAAGTGAGCAAAGTTTAGATATCAGGTTTCAAGACATTATCAATTTAACAGGCTATTTTGTGCAAATTGGGCCCGGGCACAGCCCGGACTTCTCCAACTAGTATATATATATATATATATATGAGTTCAATTTTATAATAAACTTATTGTATTGTTAACATTATGGATACAAATTCAATATTTGTTGAGAAGTGAGTATGTTTTATATATATACTAATTTTGCAAAGAAAGAAGTAGTTTAAGGTGCAAAATAGTAAAAGAAAACTATATGGCTCAAACACAAAAGACATTAAAGGTGTAAATGCAAAGAATCCGTCTTCAAACTCTAGCAACTTATAACTTGTGTCGCTACATGACTGCATCTGAGCTAGGGTTACCATGCACATAAGTATAAATACGTAATTAAAAAAAATCTTTTCTTTTTTGTATCTAATTTTGTGATGTATCAATAACGGATTCAAACATATGCCAATAAATTACCCTATTTTGAAGGAATAGTTTAATAAGATACTTATAACAATAAATTACCAAAAGCTGGTAATTATTTTGCACAAAGTTATTCCGTATAGTGTCGAAAATATTAAATTGTCAACTACGTCTGTCAGTATATACTTTTTTTGGATACAAAATCAGACACAAAGCTCAAGGAAAAGGTCTAATAATGTTAAGAGACGGTGAGACGTACTAGATGTGTGTATTCAAATCGGTTTATCGATAAATCGAATCGATTATTTGTTATCGGTTCATCGATAAATGAAATCAAAAAAATCAAAACCTTATTGAAATGATAACGATAAGCAGTTGTACAAATCGATAATCGATAAATAATTATCGATAAGGGTCTAAATCGAATCGATAAATCGAATGCACACCCCTAGATAAAGCTCTAACATAAAATTCTAACGTAGAACAAATAAAGCTCCAAATTTGATTAAATATACTGATGAGGTAGATAAGAAAGAGTTCACAGGAGATCCAAATAATATGGAATTGTGGGAGGTATCCATTTGTCACCGCCTATGAAATTCCTAACAGTGAAACTTGATGCGACCTTTGGATCATCGGTGGCAAAAGACCACTTCACACGTCCCGTTGTATCTGCACCCGGTCCGCTATTTCTATATTCCATATAAAATGGCCGGTCTAGGGGCATTCCCTCAAACTCTATCCATCCTACTGGATTTATCAATAGGTCAATATAACTTTGCATAATCACACTTCTTGAGAAGTTACCCCATGGTCGACCTAAATACATAGAAATATTACCCGCGTTATCCAAGTCAGGGCTTGCTTTTAAGGTGCAGTTTTGCAATACTTGTCCTGTTAGTAAACTCTCATCATCTCTTTGTTGAGCTGTGATAGTAATATATTGGCCAACCAAAGGCTGACGAACTTCAATCAAACAATTCTGGAATACTGCAGCTGCATCACCGCAAATAAAGTCTATGGTACCCAAAATATCACAATCCCTATAAAATTGTCTTCCGTACTTTGCATATAAAGTATCTTGATAACCCTCAAAACGACATTGGTAGAAGGTAAGAAAATCTGCTTCTGCTCTTAAAGCTACTGCCTGTAGCATTTTAGCTCCAGCTGTGTTCCTAAAAGTGATTCCTTGGGCTACGAAGCCCTGGCCATTCACCCCTGAAAAGTGAAAAACAATTCATATATATACAGAATCAATAATCTATCTATATATAGAATAGAAAAGGCAAAACAATATTAGAATGCCAAGTGACCACAATTTAACAAGTGTTAAATTTTAGGACAAAATTCCCATACATTTGGAAATTCAAAATAATTTAAAATAAAAATAATTTGAAATTTTTTAAAATCTTCCCACTTAACTACAACATGGACTCCCACGTTGGATTCAAACTCATTTTGGGCATTTTTAAAAATTATTTACTAAACCTTAAAATTTAAAAAAAAATATAACTCCAAGTTTAAATCATTAAATTTACTTTTTCAGATGGTGAGAGAATGCAGTGAAATATTTTTTTAAAATTAATTTAGATATTTGATATTGTAATTTTAAAAATTATTTGTTAAACCTAAAAATTCAAGAACATAACAATTACTCCAAGTCTAACTTATTAAATATGACTTTGCGGGAATGTGGTCTGACATAGAGTGTGAAAATCAGTACTTTATGTGTCATTGAGTGTGATATATTGAATAAAAACTCTAAAAGAGGATAAAGATCAGTGCAAACAGTGTATTTTTTTTTTGCTTGACAAATTTGTGTCAGTATCCTTAAAATTACATAAGAAAGCATAACTACATGTTGACTAATAGTTTATCGTCCGAACCAGTTAAATACCTATAAAAACACCAAAAGCCCGCTAAAGCACTTGATGTTGATCACAATTTCTACCCTTTATGTAACTTTGTGTTTGTGGTGGGGTGGGTTCACCTAGAGCAATAAATGCAGCAAATTGTAAGCAAAATATGTTATATTTCACATTGTTTTGTTTCACTAAGAGTACCAAAATTCCGTCTGTTTTTTTTTTTATCCGTTAAAATGATCCGCGCATCGCACAGGTACATATTCTAGTGCACATAATGCCAAGGAATAATCTACTCTTAAAGAGAATAATTTGAGAAATTAATTGGAATAAAGAAAATATATATTTACGCACCCACAGTTGCAGTATACATTGTCCCGATGCCTGCACCATAACTTTTATCTCCAGATATTATGGTTTTGTCCATTCCTTCTCCGATGAAAACGATATTCGTTTTCCAGCTTTCGATTTGGACGTATTCATTGTAGGTTCCTTGTTTTATTTTGATGTAGTAATATGTAACGCTGTTGTTTGGAGCTGCTAAGACTGCATCCATTATTGTCGTATAATCGCCCGAGCCATCTAGTGCTACTATTGCATTATAAGGAGGTTGTGTTATTTGTTGGCTGTCTCCATACCATAAAATGGTTGACCAAATAATAACAAAAGTAGTAGCGAGCCTCATTGCTGCAGTTAGTAATATTAATATCAAATTAAAATCGAATGGCCAATAGGGCGGAGAAGATACTGAAAATTGGAGTGAAGGATCAATATATAATATACTATTACTTTCCTAATATTTAAGACTCTAAAAATAATCAATTTTTTGCATGTTTAAATCTTTCCTTATTTAATATGCAGGAAAACGTAATATTTGGTACTTTAAATTAATTATTTTCTTACCTTATACAACTACAAGTTAAAACATCATTAAGTAGTATATAAAACCTAACCTATGAATTCATTGAGTTTATTTTACCATTTTATTACTAGATTTTATTACATACTTGAAACTATAAAAGCCAACTTATTCTAACGTAAAACCAACCAGGTACTTGTACTATTCCCACTTCCGGATGTGGGGTTCTATTTAATTCCCAACTTTTTCTTTTATTATATTTAATTTTCTATAATTAAATAAAAAAAATCCAACAATATATACACAAAATATTGAAGTCAACTAATTAAGCTCTTTGTCCGCTTTTAGTTTTGGTAAATCAGCCACGGTACAACATATACTAAAATAACTCTCACTAGGATTCATAGGAATTAGGAACGAAGAGTTTAGGTTTAGAATTCTTTAGGCTTTTCCTTGTTTGAGATTATGTTTTTTTTAATTGCCGTGTGGGGTTTTTTTTTATTGCCAATGTTAATTACTGCCGCATGTTGAATTACTTTTGAAGGTTTAAGATTCTTTTATTTTGTGTCGTTTCTTTGTTTATGTTTAGAATTCACTTTAGATTTCTAGAATTTTAAGACCAAAATGATTTACATACTTTAAATTCCTTATAAAGTATCAACAATTTTCTTGTAATTTGAGGTAAAGTTTCTAACCTATAATCTTTTCTTGAAGTTATGTCATAATAAATGCATTCTTGAAAGATTGTTTTTTTTTTCTTTTTACAATATTTTGATATACGATCATCAGTTTAAACTGACTTATACACAAATTTTGCATAGTCCTAGAATTTTAGGACCAAAACAATTTTCATATTTTATATGCTTTATCAGAAACTCTTGATATTATCGACAACTTGCTTATAATTTGAGGTAAACTTTCTAACATATATATATAGTCTGTTCTTAAAGTTATATAATATTAAACCGATTAAAAACCTTTCGTCAAGCATCAAGATGCCCCATTCTGAATTTTAGGAACGATTGTACTCGATTCACATTGAATTTTGTTTTTGTTTTTTCTTGTTATATTTGCAAAAGAAAACATAAACTTATGTGAGACATCTCTTTGGTCAAGAAATATATTTACTTTTTTTTCCCCTCCCTGTTTTGCTTTTCCTCATTTTTCGCATTTATATGGTATGTATGTTTAAAAAAAAAACTCAAGAGTCACTTCTTTAATTTAAATGTGCTACGTTGAGCATCGTAAACAGCAATGGTTTAGTTCCATGGCTTTAGCTCCTGCTGACAGATGCTCAAATTAAGTGTGTACAGATTAAGATTCTGTTGTAGACTCTTTTTACAGCACCTCGAAAGGCACAAAACAATTCAACATGGCTTTGGACAGGTTTTGTGCTTGAAATGTACAAGTTATTTGTTCGACCTCACATTTCACTTGATGCAATTTTTAGTACATTTCTGTCAATAAAAAGTTTTGACCAAAATATCACGAAGCAGATGTTACAGTGTTCTTCTATGTTGAGCCATCTGCCAGTTTTCTTCTTCTGCAATAAATTTTTTTCACTCTTTCATTGATACTTGTGATTCCTATAATGTAAATAGGGAAGTTATATTTTGTTGCTAGTATTGTCCTGTAGCAATGATGAAATTAGAAATTTTTTCAAGGATATTCAAATTTGAAATAAGTGAAAAAGAATTCTCGACAAAGGGTGTTCAATATGTGTTATATACCTTTAAAATAATATTTTATCTATATACACAGTGCAATTTTCTGACGAATTGGAAAAATTGCACTGTGTATATAGATAAAATATACCTATGTATTATACCCTTGTAAAATATACCCTTGTGACCATGTGGCTTCGCCACTGACCTGTAGTAAAATATTCTGTTTAGTTGGTAAGTTTTATTTCTTCTAATGGTATTTTGATAATTAGATTTCTTTTTCGAATTTGTGTTTTGATTCTTCTTTGAATTGAATTGCCTACTAATTCCTTTTTGTTATGCTGATAGGATAAAAATAATTGGAGCAATTATTCTAAAGTGATGTATTTTTTCCCTGGGATGGAGAATATGAGAGAGATCAATTATGAGTAGAAAAGACGGAAAAACGAGGAAGAATAGAAAAAAACATACTACAAAAAAACGTATCAATGGATGTACACGGCAAATTCCACTTATTTCTTCTATTTTGTTTTGTTTTTGTTATTAGCTTCTTCATTTTTATTAAGTGTTTCTTTTATCTGAATAGAGGAAATTTTTAGCAAAAAATATGTTTACTAACTAATTAATAAAATATCTTTATACTTGCTTCTAATTTATCATTAGCCTTGAATCATGTATTAACCCTCCCTTCCCCCATACCCAACCATGACATACGTAAGTGGAAATTTTTCTTAAAAAGTCTTTCCCTTTTATTTTCCTTTTTTTTTTAAATCGAATTGAAAATGCAGTTACATAATAATTCTACTGAAAATCTAAATGCGTGATTTCATCAATATGTAGAGTTATTTTTATATGTGTATTAATAGTAATGATAATTAATATTTTATCTCATTTATCCACTATATTTTATAGAAAAGTTATTTTACAATTCAATTATATTTTTAATAATTGCGCAAACCGCGAAAAGTTTTACTAGTATAATATAATAATCAAACACTAATAGAATGGAAAAATCCTTTTGGCCATATCATATTTTGCCAGATTGACCCAAATAGGGTTATTTAGGTAATTTTACGGCTTAATTAGGGTTTCAGGCGTATTTTTATACCCAAATGCCTTTTCAGTAACCTTTTGAATATTTCTCTCTCACCATTAAATATTTGTCTTCCCAATTTATGGAAGATTTCAAAGGTTCAAACTCTATTTTTCATAAAGTTTTTTTTTTTTTTTACGTATTTCCATCCCTTTTTTTTGTAGTATACACCATACAATTCCAAATAATCCATCTATACATATGTATTTAATTATGCATTTCATATATGTTTAGTATTTGAGTGTGTATGTCATATTTTTAGTAGGCTTCAAAGTCCTACTATTTAAACACACGATAGCTTACTTAACACTACAACAAATTTGATTTTATGTGACGAATTATTTTGTCACTTAAAACTTATATTTCCTCACAAAAAATTTTTGTGACGAAAATTAATTCGTCAATTGCTCGTCCTTAAAAGAGGGGCACTAAAAGTATACAAAGACAACTTCGTATTTTGTTGCTAAATATAGCTATATTAACAACTAAGTTTTTTTTTCATCCCCTTGTTCGTCAAAAAAATAAAAAATTTGTAGCTGGTTGTTTGTTTTCGTCACTAAAAAGGTTATTAATGCCGACAAACTACCCTTTTCACTAATTTTAGTTTATTAGTAACGATATCAATTATCTCTAAAGGTACGTATATTTCGTAATTGAATAAATATAATTTTGTCACTAAAGATCGCTTTTAGATACAAATAATATTTCGTCCCTAAATATACAAATTAGTGAAAATTTTACTTTTATAAAAATAGCTTATAATTTTGTAGTTAAAACTATCATCCGATCACTAAATATATTGCTTTTACGGACAAAATATTTGTCATAAAATATCATAATTAGTGATAATTATAATAGTCACAAAGTACACTACACAAATTTGATTATCACTATAATGATGAATTATTTTGTCACTCAAAAGCCATATTTTATCACAAAAATCTTTTGTGACACAAAATAATTAGTCAATTTTGTATCCCAAAAACGTTGTCATTAAAAGTATACAAAGACAATTTTGTGGTTCGTCGCCAAATAAGTTATATTGGTGACGAAATTTTTTGTTCCCAAATGCCTAGTATTTGTGATGAACTTGTTCGTCAAAAATAATATAAAAAATTTGTCACTAATAGCGTATTTTAGTCACTAAAAAGATTATCAATGCCGACGAAACTACCTTGTCACTAAATATTTAGTGATGACATCAATTGTCTCTAAAGTTATATGTTTCGCAGTTAAATTAATATTATTTCGTCAGTAAATCTTACCTTTATGCACAAAAAATATTTTGTCCCCAAATATATAAATTAGTGATAGTTCTGATTTTACAAAAATTAATTTATAATTTGTAGTTGGAAACTATTATGTCGTCGCTAAAAAACATTTTTTTTTTACAATATTAGTTAAATTATCATAAAATACGAATCGTGAAAAGATCATTTTTCGAACACTTAATATTTTTGTCATTAAAATGTGGTCAATTTATTATGAATTCGATGACGTCAAAATTCATCCATAGTGGTACTATTTATAAGTAAAATTTACTTAATTTTTCATTAATTCAAGAATTTATTATTTACTTGGAAATAACATAATAAAACATGGAAGGTAATAACAAAACTCATCCATGATGACATAATTAAGAACTGGTACTATATTGAGATAATATCTCATTACAAACTCCTTAAAATAAACACTAGAATAAATTATTCAAAACCATGAGGTCAAGTAGAAATAAAATAAATTGAAAAATAAAAAAATTGTTGTTTCTTCAAACGCTACTTTAACCACTTGCCTAATAACTTTGCTCTTGAATAAATTTAAACTTGATAACATGATTTAGCAAAAATATTTTTTGAAGAAAATAAATAATTTTAGTACATTTGATAACATGATTTAGCAAAAAAAAAATTCAAATTTTAATTTGTGAAGAAAATAATACAATGACAAATTAGTACTGGCCGGTAGAAAGGTACTTAGTCGAAGTTAGACAGTAAATATTAATTCTTTTTTACTGCAAATAACCACAAGAATTAAGACGAAGAAATACTAAAACGCTCATTGCGCAAATTTAATCATTTATGTTATTAAATCAACAAAAGAATTCGGACAAAATCAAGCATTATAGAATATAAGGATTATATTTGTGTATGGGTGAATGAGAAAGAAATAAAATTAATGGAGGTAATATAGCAGATCTAAGTGGTGCAATAATTTGATAGGAAGATGAATTGACATAAAGAGTTAGGAGAGAAATAGGGGAGAATTTGAAAATGGAGGCAGCACTACAATTAAAAAGAGGGATTTCGGAACACAAAAAAGAAAAGGAGGGAAACTTGCCGCTTTTTTTTTCGTAAACTTTAAAAAAAATAAAAACGAACATTGTCTTTCATTACGGACAAAAAACTATCAATAATAAAAAAAGTATTTTAACAATATGAGAACGTTGTTGTCAATTTATTTTCACTTTAAATTTATTATGTTACTAAAATACTACAAGATTAAATTTTTGCTAACAGAAATAAAATTAATAATTAAAAGTTTATTGTGTTATCAATGGTTAAATTACAAACTTCATAAGTTAATATACAAATAAAGTAAAATATATCCAACATGAAAGTCTAATGAAAATACAAGAATATTGATAAATTAAAAAATAAATAAATTGCTAAAGTAACCACTTGTCTAATAATTCAATCCTGAAGCAATTTTCACCTTCATATACCTGTGAAAAAAATCAAGTAATAATAAATTAAACTTTCAAACATTAATAGTGAAACCAATAAGATGTAAGTAAAAATATTTACTTGAGTTTAAGTAATGGAGTATTTATTATCAATTCTTCTTTGGCTACAAATAAACTGTGACGACCCGGTCCGTTGTCACGTGAGTTACCGCCTCGTTTTCCCTCATTAAGTTGTTTCATGTTGCTATACCTGTGTTAGAGTCTATCGAGTGAATTCATATTAATTCTGGTTGAAAATAAGTGATATAGCCTTTTTGAGCGAAGCTTGTTTATGAAAAGTCAACCTGAAGTTGACTATATGGTTAGAGAGCTTAGAATAGAATTCCAGTGATTCGGTTAGCTTCGGGAGGTGATTTGTGACTAAAGGGAGCGATCGGAATTGAACTTGGAGTTCCGGTGTAGAAATAGACTTGAGATGGCTAAGTTGGAATTTTGGCGGAATCCGATCGATAGGTGAGATTTTGATCCGGGAGTCGGAATGGAATTCCGACAGTTGCAGTAGCTTCGTTAGGTGATTTTGGATATGTCTGCAAATTTTCAGGTCATTCGGATATCGTTTGATCGGGTTTTTGATTGAATGTGGGTTTCGAAAGTTCTAATTGAAACTTAGGTTTGAATTCGCTTTGATTCGATGATTTCCGTGTTTAAGGGCGTGTTTCTATGATTGGAACAAGTTTGTATGATGTTTTAGAGTAGGTTGATGGTTTTGGTTGAGGTTCCGGGGGCCTCGGGCTGAATTCAAACCTTCTTCCGGGCATTTGAAACTTAGAAAAATCTGCAAAATTTGCAGATTCTGTGCAGGAAATCCTAAGCCTTCGCGTTCGCGTGGCTCTAGCCGCGTTCGCGTAGGCAAGGCAGGTTGGTCAACGCGATCGCAGGGAGCCGAACGCGATCGCATAGTATAGAATGATTGACCATCGCGATCGCAATGGTTGGGTCGCGTTCGCATAGAAGAACCTGGGGACCCAGTCAAGTTTGTTCATCGCGTTCGCGGTCGAAGGTGTCGCGATTGCGTAGCAAGGAAAAGTAAAGCATCGCGATCGCGTCTCATGGTACGCGTTCGCATAGAGGAAAATGGCCTGTTGAAATGTTATTCATCGCGAACGCGTGAGAGGTGTCGTATTCGCGTAGAGGAAAATTTACCTGGCAGGCCTGTTTTTATATCATTACCCCCGCGAGGAAAATTATTTTTCCACCATTGTTGGTCGTATTTTGGAGCTTTCGGACGGGGGATAAAGAGGATTTCAACCAAGAATCGATTGGGAGTAAGTTTTTGAGCTAATATATGTGATTCTTTTGAAGATTCATCATCTAAATCTTTGAATTTGAGTATAAAATTGGAGAAACTAGGGTTTGAATATTGATATTTCGAATTTGGATTTGCTAGGCCATTTGAGCTCGGATTTGGAAGTTCTTGGTATGTACGAACTCGTAGCGAGATAAGGATTCCGAAAATGTAAGTTTCATAATTTTTCGAGAAGCGTACCGAAAGTCGAATTTTGGCAACTTTGTAGTTTTTCATGTAATTTGATTGTTTTCGATTGGGTGTTGTTCCATTAGCCTATTTTGATATATTTGTACTGAATTTGGCTAGTTTTGACGTGCGTGGATGCCGGTTCGAGGAGCTAAGGCGTCGCGGGCTTGAGTTTTTGCCGGATCGAGGTGGGTAATTCTTGTAAATGATGTCCTGAGGGTTAGTAAACCCCAGACTTGCACATCCCAGTGCTATATTGAGGTGACTTGCACGCCGGATAGCGGGCGTGGGGTAGAGCACCATTGGGGATTGTGACTTGGTCCGTCCCGCTTAATAAATAATAACACCTAATTGCTTGAAATTGAATCGATACCCTAATACAGATATTAATTATCAGGAATTGGAGTGATTATCATATTTTGGGCTTCGTGCCGATTATCTAAATCCTTCAGGGATTGGTATTACTGTCTTGACAATACTGTGCATATTTCTATCTCAATCTAAGGTTTTAAAATGGTATTTGCTACTCAACATTTTTATAAGATTTGAAAAAAAAAAAAACTTGAATAAGGTCTTGATGACAGTTTTAGCTGTGAGCTAATATGATATTGTTTCCCGATGGGTGTTTTGATCACTTATCACTCGAGGCTTGAAAGCCTCCTCACATATGGCCCTCGGCTCCAATCGGACCAATAAGTGAAACACTGTTACACATGAAACACCACAAGTCACTATGATCAAAAATCGATACCCACGTACCTTTTTGTTGTCTGGAACCAAAGCAATTCATTACATCCACGGTGAAACAAATAACATATGACACGCAACCTGATAGGTCATAACCAATACTCCATTTACCAAGTAACACTCAATTACTCTTCTCGTTCGACTCCTTCTATGAATCCTCAATAGAACCACGCCACATGAGCCTATATCCAACAAATCTTAACGTCTCACAGCATACCAAGCAACTCATAGATCTCCCCCAATCTCCAACAAGTTCAATAACAATCAAATCAACCTATCTCTCAACAATACAACTCATGACCAACCAAGCTAACTCAAGCTAAATATGTAGCCACATCGGCTTGCCAACGAACTCAATACCAAGAAGCTTGAAGTTGCTCCTTCCACTACTATAACTTCTGCCAGAGCCATATGATACGGTTCCCGGTACCAATTAAATACCGAAATCCACAATCTCCCCCGGCCACAAGAAAATGCATCTGAAAAAGTCCCTCAATACCGGAACTGAATTAATGGTAGTAACCTCTACATTGACATCCGTCACGAAGGCCCAATTAAGAAAATCAATCTTTCCCAGTCGTCCGCTGGTCTTTGGAATACAACCCACTCTTCTATAACATAATCCAATTCACCTCGCCATGCAACCTTTGGCATTTTCTGACATAGCATAATAGTCTAGAATACCCAAACACTGAGACTGCCAGTCTACACGCTCAATATCATATCCAAAATATAATATACCAAGCAAAAGAAGATCCACGCGGGCCTCCAGCCGCTAACAGTACCAATACACACGATCTACAACCACTACGTAGTCTGTACCTGAGAACTCCCAGTCTCCAACTCCATATAGCACACGAATCACTGTACCTGATCCAAAATTCTGCACTATGAATACATATTACACCTCGAGTACCCAATCATTCCATGAAAGACATTCTAAAATTCCCCCATGCCATCAAACAAACTCGGACATCAGCAGTCGATCTAGCAAGAAAGCACTGCAATACTAACATAGTATCATCAGTCTAATCACATTACCCTTTTCCCGAGACATTTACTCTCGTGAAATCACTTCCGATTAGCAGTACCATTTCCTTGATTACTTGAGGATACCCGTTTTCTAAGAATTTTTATGAACTTCCTTTTAGAACTGAACTGCAACTCATCTAGCCAAGACCTTCTGTCAATCCCATCTAGAAGAAGAATCATTACTAATTCCATGCTTCGCATACCCATAAAAAATATGTTCATCACCAAACCATGGTAACACCCGACAAGAACATCTCTACCAATTCCATTCGCACAAGCTAAACTGCCAGGACTGAATGCATGTAAGGCTCATTTCCTCGAACACATACGAAGAATTAATCATACTCTCACCATACCGACTAAGTCTACTATCAACCTATTCCATTTATCAAATGTCCCCTCTGATTCATCATCAACTTGATATTCTTCCTTGATGTGGCACTACAATACCTCAACCCAGGATTACCACATGAGACTCAAACATAAGACCAAATTGTCTAAGACCCATAAGCCACTGAATACTCTCTCAAATTTTCCAAGAAATACCACATTCCATAATACTTTACTTGAAGAACTTTCTGCAAATTTGAATTCGTTACCATTACCTTGCAGATATTGATACATAGGATCCCATAATCAACATAAAAATACCACAAGTCTTGACCCTTTTCCCATGAAAACACATTTTCTACCCACATACTCAGCCTTAAGACACCTGATTGTTACATGTAGAATATTGAACTCATTAAAACCATTCTCAAGAGTCATTCATTCTTATTCAAACTACTAATTACCTAACTTAACGAACAAAACCACTCGTGCCTTACTGGAATTCTGATACCGCAAAATGAGATCCTCATCCCAATATAGCCAAGCAACTTCCTGCTCTATGCATCGAGCATTCTTTACCAACAATAACTCTAGACATTATGTGATTCTTATACCATGTGGATCATAATATAACCTTTGTCAATATTTTTCTTTTACTCTAGTCATACCCGACTCACCCACATGCTTCAACTGAAGCCAACATAGCACATGACCGTACAATTAGCTAATTGATAGCAAAATCCCGAACTTGGCTCGAAGCCATATATCAAGACACACTTAACAACTCATAACACTTTTTCTCTAATGATGCTACAATGCCATAGTGAGATTAAACTCAAATTGCGTACAAGTTTGTGAAAACACAGATCCTCTAGTACTGCAATCCTCTACAAATCTCGCATTTACCCCCACATCAGCTGAGTCCACTCTCTTAAGCGACCCAAATTCTTAAATTTGAACACGTACCCTTCAATAACACACGAGATCTTCTAACATACACACAAGGATCATACTACTTAAGAGCACCCCGCATGAGATAACCTACATGTGCTGCCTCAATTTAGTGCTTCAGCACACCTTCCACCATCATATACGTTACACAATCAATTTAGTCTTCCTGAGTCTAAACACATACCGCCACACGTAATGCACTTCACTTCCAAACTAGGAGACACAAAAATAATCTTTACGTGCCCATACTTCAGGCTACACATCGAATCACAATATGAATCGAACATTTAATTGTTCATCAATTATCCAGCAGACCTCTTCGTTACTACCAAGATCACATAGATACCTCCCGCAGTACTAATATACTTATCATATGGATACCCAACCGCCATTCCGGCTATTAGGGACACTACCAAACATATAAGTTCAAAAGACTTGCTCACACAATCTTTACCTCAGTGCTCAAGCCATAGGCAAAGATCCCGCCTCAAGTCCCCAGACTGGCCCAACATACTCACAAAGATCATATCTCGCCCCTTGATTAGGGAATCGCAAGCCATCAAGGCACATATGATACTGAGCGCTCACACGCGCATACAGACGTGTGGAAGAAATTTCAAGAGTTATATCTCGAGCTGAATCAAGTACGCACGATAAAAATTTCAAGAATATAAAGTTTTTCCTAAAGGTTTTGTAGCCTCTCGAGGATAAATACAGACGTCTCTGTACCGATCCGTGAGACTCTACTAAACCTGCTCATGACTCGCGAGACCTAGTAACCTAGGCTCTAATACCAACTTGTCACGGCCCGAAACCCCCACTAGTCGTGATGGCGCCTCTCGTGATGACAAGGCCAGTCAACTAACCCAATTAACCTCTTTTGAAAATAATTAAACATAAATTAATAGCAAATATGCCTAAATGACATTAATTAACAGTATTTACAACCCAACACAGGCCAACCGGGATGTCATAAGTCACGAGCATCTGAAGAAGTCTGAACAGTGCTACAGGGCCAGTAATATACAAACTAGATCTGGAATCGAAAGACAGAGTCCGGTGCCGTGAACGCTGGTGGTCACCTTGCTCAGCTACAAATGCAATACCTTCAACCAGCTCAAACCCGCTACCGGGTGAATAATACTTGCATCTGCACGCAAGGTGCAAGGAGTAAAGTGAGTACGCCAACTCAGTGTCACACCTCCCTTTTTACTACCCCAACATTTAAAGCATATAAATACGCTTGTAGGGATACCCCGACGCTCAATTACCCGAAATGGATAAAATAACGTAAGGGAAGGAGTTTTTCCAATTAAAGGACAATCGGTTCGGGATTTTATTAGAGATTAATCAGAGTCGCCACTTGGGAATGACAATGGTGTCCCAAGTCACCGGTTAATCCCGAATCCGAGGAATTTTGACTCTTAAAATGTATGCGAAGCAGAGGTCCGGATAAGGAACTCTGTTAACCCGGGAGAAGGTGTTAGGCACTCCCGGATTCCGTGGTTTTAGCACGGTCGCTCCACTGTCATTCTTGACTTTTGTTTGACTCAATTATAGGTTTTAGCAACATGATGTGCTTTTACGTTAAATATTATTTTTAGGAATTTGCGGTATCACGAAAACACGCCTCGAGTCATACCGCAACCAGTACGCCTATGACTTTTGGTGTATTTCAGCTTTACCGAGATTTGGATTTGAGTCGCACCAAGTGCACACTCGTTCATAGGAGGGTATATTAAAATCGTGTCTTAAGATAGTCTATCGGCTTTTAATTGTTTTGGGTAAGACTATGGAATTAACTAGTAGTCTTCCCGAATCTAATTATGTTAAACCATTACCGAATGGGGGCCCCGCTTGTTATTCGGGCGAGGCTCGTCCCAATTTTTCATTTAAGGACTTAGTACTAATATTGACTATGTTTTCTATATTTGTTCTTTCCTTAACCGTATTCACCAATAAGTGTTCCAGGCCCCTTCGAGTTTGCTATTGGGCCTGGTCTTCTCTTCGATTATCTACACAATCTACAAAGAGCCAGTCCAGGCCTTAAGGCCCAAACCGTTTTCTGGATATCATTCAGCAAATCAGTGGACTTCGTAGGATAATTCAGGCCCAAAATTGCACAAGGCCCAAACCGAATTGAAACAGCAGTGACAGAAGATAGAAATGAAGAACTCATAATGAAACAAGCATATAGACTTAAAAATTGAATTGCACTTTATTTATTAAAAGAGAAGCTCACTGTACAGAAGATCAATATTAATTCTAGATTAACAGCAAATTAATGAGAGAACTAAACCAACCGACTACTTTTATCTCTGTTTTTATTGAACTAACATATATTAACAATTAAGTTTTTAACTAGAAATCACTCTTTTGTTAATCAAATTAATTAGAACTTCTTTAATATTGTCTTTAATAAATTAAGTTGTTAATATGTAGTTAAGTTCAATAAAAATGCGAATATTAATTATTTTGCGTAAATTAGGCATTTAGGTACGATTTGAATTTTCAATAACACAAGAATTGTTTCTGCTCAAGTTTAACCATTTCAAAATATAGGTGTGAATAATTAAGATTGATTTTGATTTTGGTAAATAGATGTAAATAGTTAACATCAAGGGTTTAATTAAAAAAATAGTAAAAAATTAAAAAATATGAGTTTAAGATAGTTGTAAGATAATTGGTTTAGTTTGTATATATATATATATATATATATAAAAATTAAAAAATATGAGTTTAAGTTAGTTGTAAGATAATTGGTTTAGTTTGTATATATATATATTAGTTGTTGATTTTGCACTTTTATTTTTAGATTTATTTAAGTAATGTTTATTTTTATTAAATATTTATCTAAACATAACAAATAATATATTTTTTAGCTTATAAAAAAATGAATTTAAATAAAATTATAGTCAATTTATAATTGCTGTTTTTCTAAAAATAAGCTTAGATTTGAACAATTTGGAATAAAAAAAAATAATTTTTACCATATAAGTTTTAATATGGCTATAATTTTCGATAGTTTTGAATAAATGATTTTATTAGTTTTTCTTTTTATATATTCAAGTTTTAATATTATTCTAAATTAGCTTCTTTTATTATTAAGTTATGAAATTTCGTATTTAATAAAATAATAAAATAATTCCGAAAAAAAATATTTTCTGTTTAAACATTGATTAAAATCTGTTTCATTAAGTTTTTGTCATAAATTAGATAAGTGTTGCATTTTTAATTTCTAGATTAATTATGATATCTCTTTATTTATAAAAACTAAAAAAAAGGAAATGTAGTCATTTTAGGATTATTTTGTAAATAAATGAGACGCGCTTCGATAAATAAATCGCAAAAGCTGTGAAATCTTCGTAAGTGTATATATTTACTTAGAAATCCGAGATTGTCCGTTTAGTAAATTTTCACGGCATTCTCAAAATAATAACGCGTTAATAGTTTTAAGCGCGTATTTAATAATTGTACCTCCTTAAACTCGGGTACACATTTATGTGACCCCAATCCAAATCCCAATGAAGTCGGAATATATCAAAAATTGCGGACACATTTATGTGACGAAATTCGAGATATATTCTCACGACATTATAATTTTCTTCTAACAATTAAAACGGTTTGGAGTGGTAGTTTGCACATTAGTTTATATTTGTATTAAAATCAGATAATCAAGCCAAATATAACAGTTGAGCGACCGTGCTAGAACCACGGAACTCGAGAATGCCTAACACCTTCTCCCGGGTTAACCGAATTCCTTATCCGGATTTCTGGTACGCAGACTGTTAAATAGAGTCAAACCTTTCCTCAATTCAGGATTCAACCGGTGACTTGGGACACCATAAATCTCCCAAGTGGTGACTCTGAATATCTCAATAAATGAATCCCATTTTGATTGTCCTTTAATTGGAAAAACTCCTTTTTATATTCGCGCCCTCGCGGGCATGCGCCAAAAGGAGGTGTGACAGCTCTGGCGACTCTGCCGGGGAACCTTAATCCAGAACCACTGGTTCAGGGTTAGAAATTCGAGCTTAGAATAATTGTTGTATTTGGCTTTGTTTATTATCTGATATTTTTATATGATAAATGCTTAATGTGCAAAATGATGATTTTTACCGCTTTGATATTATTTGAACTGTATATATAAAACTGTGCCGAAATCCTACTTCCTTTTGAGTTCTAAAAATGGTGCATACGTTCGCGTAGCCCACTTTTCAAAATTATTCCAAGTAAGTGATTGTTAGGGTAAGTGACAAGGCCGAGCAGACTTTAGTGCTCCCGTTACGTCACCCCCTCCTCAGCCCCAGTTGTCCACTCGGGTAAGCCAGGTTTAGAACAATGAACCCAGTTTTTAAACCTAGAATAACAAAGCTTCATGCCGGATCCTTAGTAGGAACGTTTGTTTGCATCATGTTGCATTTGACTTAGGGGACTCAACACAGGGGTTGGGTCCGTCTAGGACAGGCAACCTGAAATGAAAAGACCATCCTGCTACATGAGATTATGTGCATTTATTTGATTAGATCAGCATGCTGACCAACTTAAAATTGAATAACAATAATAGTTTTGTCCAAACAATGTCAAAATCCTATTAGCGTTTCTTCAAAAATAGTATTTTTTGGGTGTTAAAAAGATTTTTTTTAAAACTCGATTTGTTTTCTTTGGCG
The DNA here is from genome assembly GCA_032618575.1 of Nicotiana noctiflora. Classification (NCBI taxonomy): domain Eukaryota; kingdom Viridiplantae; phylum Streptophyta; class Magnoliopsida; order Solanales; family Solanaceae; genus Nicotiana; species Nicotiana noctiflora. The sequence goes on from JASVEL010012799.1 coordinate 49,980, forward strand.
AACTACGCGGGTTTGATTCTCACCGGGTGTGAGATACGTAGGCAACCCTTATCGGGTCCAACCTCTCCTTTTTTGCAAAAATAACAAAAAAAAATGTCAAAATTAATTTTCGTCGTAAATAAGTTGAGTGATACCGTGGTACCATTCATAGAAACGGAGGATGACAAAGGACCATGGGTATACCAAGTCTTCGAAGGGGTTTCAGTGGACAAGGTTTCCGAAGGCGAGGACCGTGCTTTTCCCAGGATCTCAGCTTCAACCTTCATGATCGCCTCAGAAATGATGAACTGTGGGTTCATGCCAGGAAAAGGTTTGGGAGCCAAACTCCAAGGTATCATTCAACCCGTTTCTTTGCCTGAAAATTTGGAGACATTCGGGTTAGGGTTCAAGCCGACGGTAGCAGATGTGGAGAGAGCTCACAAAATGAAGAAGAAAGTTTGGGTCCTTCCTAAGCCAGTTCCACGCCTCTCCCGGTCTTTTGTGAAAGCAGGTTTCAGGAGGATGTCAAACCCAAAGATCCTTGGACCGTCAATTGGGCCAGATGTGGATAAGAGTTTTGAAAGGTTGTTTGCTGATGTTAACATGATCGAAGCTGGAGAAGGTTCTAGTAATGGAGACGTACAGTATGTGGGGCCCAAGGTCAAAACCAATAATTGGATGGCTACTCCTCTTCCCATCTGGAAGAAGTCTTGGTAGTAGGCTCTGGATTTTCTTTTGTTTCCTGGATTATTCCAGAGTTGTAATCCAGTTTTGATTTATTTGTAGTGTGAAACTCTGTTATCCCTCATTTACAATAAAAACGAAAGTTTCCTTTATTTTCTTGATTTTTGATTTTTGATTTTTTGTTTCTTTTCATTTCTGAACAGTTCTGTTTTCGCCAATTCCAATGTCATGGCATGCACAACGGATCTTCAACCTAGTCTAAGAAGTCAATCTGAATCCAAATTAATTATGCGCGAAGTTAATTATGAGGATGAATCGGAATACGAGGAAGATGAGGCTTTTGAAGAGTTAAACAGGGAATTAACTCATTTTGAAGAAAAACCTAAGCCTAACATAAACGATACTGAAGCTGTCAACTTAGGAGATGAGGATAATGTTAGGGAAACCAAAATCAGCATTCACATTGAGCCGAGTATCAGGGAAGAGCTAATCAAAACACTGTTTGAATTCAAATATATTTTTGCATGGTCGTATGATGACATGCCGGGGTTAAGCACGGATCTAGTGGTACATAAATTGCCCATTGATCCGGAATGTCCTCCTGTCAAGCAGAAATTGAGGAAGTTCAAAACGGATATGAGCGTAAAGATCAAAGAAGAAGTAACCAAGCAGTTGATAGCAAAGGTTATTCGGGTTACTCGATATCCCGAATGGTTGGCCAATGTGGTGCCAGTGCCGAAGAAGGATGGGAAAATTCGGGTGTGTGTCGATTATCGCAATCTGAACAGGGCAAGCCCGAAAGATAACTTCCTACTACCCAACATCCATATCTTGATAGACAATTGCGCGGGGCGAGAGATTGGATCCTTTGTGGATTGGTATGCAGGATACCATCAGATCCTAATGGATGAAGAAGATGCAGAAAAGACAGCTTTCATCACTCCTTGGGGAACTTATTGCTACAGGGTAATGCCGTTTGGTTTGAAGAACGCCGGGGCAACATACATGAGAGCAATGACTACTGTGTTTCATGACATGATACACAAAGAGATTGAGGTGTATGTAGACGATGTAATCATAACATCCAGGTGACAGGAAGACCATGTAGCAGATCTGAGGAAGTTTTTTCAAAGGCTTCGGAGGTACGACATTAAGCTCAATCCAGCCAAATGTGCATTTGGGGTTCCCTCGGGAAAAATGCTAGGATTCATTGTCAGTCGGCGAGGTATTGAGTTGGATCCATCAAAGATCAAATCCATACAAGAATTGCCAACACCAAAGAACAAAACTGAAGTGATGAGTCTTTTGGGAAGATTGAATTACATCAGTCGATTCATTGCTCAGCTCACATCAACATGTGAACCTATTTTTAGGCTGTTAAAGAAGGATGCTGCAGTCAAGTGGACCGAAGAATGCCAAGAGGCTTTTGATAAGATAAAGGAGTATTTGTCAAACCCACCTGTGTTGGTTCCACCTGAACCCGGGAGGCCTCTGATTCTTTATCGAACAGTTTTGGACAATTCTTTCGGCCGCGTATTGGGGCAACATGACATCACCGGCAGAAAGGAACAAGCCATCTATTATCTCAGTAAGAAGTTCACCGCATATGAAGTTAAGTACACTCATCTTGAGAAGACATGTTGCGCCCTAACTTGGGTGGCACAAAAGTTGAAGCATTATTTGTCTTCCTACACTACTTATCTCATTTCACGTTTGGATCCATTGAAGTATATTTTCCAGAAACCTATGCCTACAGGAAGGTTAGCAAAATGGCAAATATTACTTACAGAATTTGACATCATCTATGTGACGAGGACGACCATGAAAGCCCAAGCACTAGCCGATCACTTAGCTGAGAATCCTGTTGATAATGAATACGAACCTTTAAGGACGTATTTTCCAGATGAAGAAGTGTTGCAAATTGATGAGTTAGAACTAACCAAGGAGCCGGGGTGGAAGCTTTTCTTTGACGGAGCTGCAAATGCAAAGGGAGTCGGAATAGGAGCAGTACTTATTTTTGAAATAGGACATCATTATCCTGTTACGGCTCGGTTGCGCTTCTATTGTACCAACAATATGGCTGAATACGAAGCATGCATTTTGGGGTTACGATTAGCTGTGGACATGGATGTCCGGGACGTCTTGGTCTTGGGAGACTCGGACCTTCTGGTACATCAGGTTCAAGGTGAGTGGGAAACAAGAGATTTGAAGCTTATCCCGTATTGCCAATGTTTGCATGACCTGACGAAGCATTTCCGGTCAATAGAATTCAGACATATCCTAAGAATGCATAATGAGGTCGCCGATGCTTTGGCTACTCTAGCATCGATGTTGCATCACCCGAATAAGATTCATGTTGATCCGTTATATATTCAAGTTCGGGATCAACATGCCTATTGCAATGTGGTGGAGGAAGAAATTGATGGCGAGCCATGGTTTCATGATGTCCAAGAATACCTCAGGATGGGAATATACCCAGAGCAGGCAACTGGAGATCAAAAGAGGGCTATTCGGCGGTTGGCAAATGGATTTTTCCTTAGTGGAGGAGTGCTGTACAAGAGAACCCCGGATTTGGGATTGCTAAGATGTATAGATGCAGGCCAAGCCACGACAGTGATGACAAAGGTGCATGCCAGAGTTTGTGGGGCACATATGAGTGGGTATGTATTGGCAAAGAAGATCTTACGGGCAGGATATTACTGGCTCACCATGGAGCGTGATTGTATAAATTTTGTGCGCAAGTGCCATCAGTGTCAGGTGCATGGAGATTTTATTCATTCTCCGCCAACGGAATTGCACACGATGTCAGCACCATGGCCATTTGTTGCGTGGGGCATGGATGTCATTGCACCATCGAGCCGACAGCTTCCAACGGTCATAGGTTCATTCTAGTAGCCATTGATTATTTTACCAAGTGGGTGGAGGCGAAGACATTCAAGTCAGTGACCAAGAAAGCCGTGGTAGACTTCGTCCATTCCCATATCATCTGTAGATTTGGGATCCCGAAGATGATTATCACGGACAATGGTGCTAATCTTAATAGTGGTTTGATGAAAGAAGTGTGTCAACAGTTCAAGATTACACACCGTAATTCCACCCCATATCGTCCCAAAGCAAATGGCGCGGTTAAGGCAGCAAACAAGAATATAAAGAAGATACTGAGAAAAATGGTAGAAGGATCTAGGCAGTGGCATGAAAAGCTACCATTTGCATTGTTGGGTTATCGCACTACGGTTCGCACTTCGGTAGGTACAACTCCTTACTTGCTGGTGTACGGAACTGAAGCAGTAATACCAGCAGAAGTGGAGATTCCAGCCCTCCGAATTGTCGCTGAAGCTGAGATTGATGATGATGAATGGGTCAAAAATGATAAATAATTTAGCTATGTGGAGTATAATCTATAATCTATAAGCTTGCTAATGATTACCGATATTACTATACTAAGTGACTGTGAAATTTGCATTGGATTTCATCACTGGATTTTTACTGTTTGCTTCTATTTTTGGTATCACATTACCCAGTTACAGATGATCTATTATACTCTCTAATTCGTTAGTCTCCTTTTAAAACTTGCTTGTTTCTACGTACTGATTTACAATCATGATCTACTACTAACACTGATATGAATCAAACTTACTTGATATTCCTAAAACCCGTTTTACCTTAACGTTACTTCATCCGATTATTTCCTATTCTAACTTATTTGAATCTGGATATCGACGAGATAAGCTAATTACGTGAGCATATTGATAACCTCCTCTATGAGCTCTGTTATTATAGACCTATGTGATAGTTACTTAACTTCATTTTAAAGATTTTTACCTAATTAACTAGGTGAGGTGCTAATTACTACTACTATTATACTACCACTACTACTAAGTTATTACATCATTAGTATCTGTTTTCCTTTCAGCCACTATCTACTGCTACAACAATCAAATTACAAATTCAAACTAACGATTTTAAAACTACAAACTATATATGACAGCATAAAACTCAATCTGGATCTTCATTTTTATTCCATCAATTCATCAATACAGCATCATTCAGAAGAGGGGAGTACCTGGATGAATAAGGAAAATCCGATGAGTTCTAAGGGGAAAGGAGCAAGCAATCAGCAAGGATTCAGCAACAATGCAACAGTAGAGTAACAATGAACCAAATAACACAGCAACAGCAAACAAGGGAGCCCAAAGAACAACGAACAGAAACCCTCAGCAAAACCCAGCAAAATCAGAAGAAACCAACGAGTTTTTATTCGAAAATCCCCAGAAATCCCACTGCTATATTACTATTTTATCTCTGAAACTTTTGTATTCAATAGTACCAGCCTAGATATATTTCAGAATTGCTTAGAATTGGAACCCCTTTTCAGCCCTTTTCTAGAAGTATTTATAGTTGTGGTAAGGGCTGATAACTTGGGGAGGAAGTTTGGGATTTAATCCCACTTCTCCCCTCTTAAAATTATGAAATATACACTTTAGCCCCAATTTCTGTTAACAGAAATCCTTCCAGCATGTGCTGGAAGGTTCTAAAGATTCCTTTTAGGGGCTTTTTACCAATGTGACCTTAGGGGTTTGAGATTTTTACAGATTTCCCTTTTTAGGGAGACCATTATACCCTTAAATCTCTGCAAAATTGCAGAAATCAGGGGTATAAAAGACTCCCTTACCCTCTTAGGTTCTAACTATTTACTAATTTACCTTTTTAACTCCCAATTGTGCCCCTAAGGGCACTGCTGATTTACTAGACCTACCTAGGTTAAGTTTCAGCCTCTTTTCAACCTATTTAACTAATAGCCAGCCCTTGCATTGGTATTTAAGGGCTGGCCACTTTTGACTTAAGGACTTATTTCAATTTTAGCATATTTTAGACTAATTCCAGTCAATTAAGACCAATTATTCCCATTTAAAGCTAATTGCAGGCATAGCCTGCTTTATTATTAAAAGTAACTCTTTAAAATCTAGCCAGTCTCAAGTTGAGACTTAGCTTTGGCTATTAAAGCCAATTACTGAACAGCTGGGCCCAAAACCTTTACAGGTTTGGCCACTTTGCTGTTCAGGGCTCTGAAAAGAGCCTGGGCTAGTCTGCATTTGCAGACATAGCCATTTTGCACAACCAGCCACTTTTAAAGTGGGCCGTGTGTTAGGGCCTTATAGAATAGGTCAACCCTTTGCAAGGTTGACCATTCTTAGGCCAATTATTTAACTTATAGCCTAATTCTGTGATTTTCAGGTTATATCTATTTAAAAACAAGCCAATTTTATGAAGCCTAGCACTAACAACTACAAACCAATTCACCTAAGGTTCAAGTGATTAATCAGACATTCATAAGAAGCAAAATCTAGCAAAACTTAAGCATTCTTAACATGAATTGCATACAGAAACACATATGATCCAAGAAACATGCATTAATCAACTCAAATTCAGAGAAAACAGTAGATATGGTTGAATTTTTGTCAACTAACTCATTCCATCAGATTGTATGTGATGCAGTGTGAATTCATGTCAATTCATACCTAGTTATTACCAATTCAAGTCACATGAAAGTTTGATCAATTTCAGAACCTTCAGAATTCATAGCACAATTACACACATAAGCACAGGCTTTCATAAGCAATCAACATGGTTCAGACTAACACAGGGATGACAATTAGGATCCACTTTCAAGCTCTAATCCTATAATCATGATAAACCAATGGGACAGGGAAAGCATGAGACTAATAGCTAAACATGTGAAGAATCATAGTCATGCTTTCGATATGAATCAGGAACTAACAGTCAATAGGTCAAAGAAAGATGAGATATTCGAACTTAGAGTAAAGAACCATGGGATTAACATGACAAATAACAGGATCTCATCATTAACAGGCTAAAGAGGAGCAAGCTAAGAAGCCTTAAGACTAATTATCAGAGCAACTTGCACAGAGATATGAAATAAACTATAGAATCATGAGAACATAAGCAACCAGAGCCAAATCATGGACAAAGCGTTAATCAGAAAAGGAAAAGAAACAGATACAAAAATCCTATAACTAACATATTGAGAAGAACTAGTTAAGATTTAGAAGAAAACAGATTAACATGTGAGGATATACAAGACAAATTGAAGCGAAAGAGGATAGGCAGAAAGAGAAGAAACATAAGATCAAACCGAACAAACCCTAAACTAACATGCGAGACACACAATCAGAGAAGGCATGCAAAGCAAACAAACAAAGAACAAAAGAGTAAAAAAAAGAACACAGAGGGAATAGGGCACTTAGCTTAGCGGGGTCTGTCCCCCAAGATTTCCCTAATCCCCTTTTTATTTTCTTCACTCTCTCACGAGCTTTTCTTCTTTATTCTCTTTTTTTAATCTCTTTTTCTGAATTTCTTTCTGTTTTCGACTGTTTGGCTTCAAGATGAAGCCTTTTGGGTCTTTGAGTTTGTGGGGGTGTTTGGGGATGGTAAAAGACATGGTCTTTGGGTAGTTTAATTTTTGGGGGTCGCCGGAGGTAGGGTTCCGACGACCTTCTTTGGAATATTCGAGGAGCTACGGGTATATTTGAAGGGAGTGAGCGGTAGGGTTGGGTAGATCGGACCAAGGCGGTCCGATTGCCATTGGTTTGAAGTGGATCCTCGTTGTTTGGTGGTCACCGGCGTAGATTTCGGTGACCGGAGTTCTGGGAGAGGAGTTTATTTTAGGGTTTCAGGCGGTAAAAAAGAAGAAGGAGAAGGAGAAGAGAGAGGAGAGGGGTTGGGGGTGGCCGGCGACCACCGTGGAGTGGTGGCCGCCATGGCCGTTTAAGGTGCTCTGGATGAAAGCAATGAAGAAGATGAGAGAAGAGGGGGCGGCTCGTTTAGGGTTTGAAGAGAATGGCCGTCTCATTCAGACAAGGGCCTTTTATAGGCCGTCCATCTTAGGTAATCTGGGCCGTTGGATTGGTGAAGATCAACGGCTCAGAAGAGACGTTACTAAAACGACCCCGTTTAGGGGGCATATGAGGCCTTAAGCCATCATCCGTTAGATCACCTCAACTGAACGGCTAAGATTAATCCACTTATTTAATTAACTAATTAATTCAACCAAAATATCTCCACCGTTGGATTCAGCCTGTTGAACGGTGGAGATTAAATCTCGCGGGAATCAGACGGGCCAATTCGATGGGCCAATGCACTGGGCCAAACAATTGGATCTCAATTGGCCCAGTTTATTATACCTATATATATTTTGTATTTTCCGATATTTAATTATTTTTTATGTGTTTTCTTTTATTTTTTTCTTTTCTTTTATGGAATATTATAAAAACTTAATTTCCTACTTACTCTAATTATTTAGTATTTTTGGCAATTTTCTACTATTTTTCCCTAATTTCCACTACTTAACACTACTTTTTGCTAATTTTCTTAAAATCTAACTAATTAAACTAACAAATTAATTACCTAGCCTATTTTTTTTTATTTTCTTCTAATTTCTACTTATTCAAACACAAAAATATAGCTAATTCCAAACAAAGCAAGTAATTTCACTCAAAACATACTTATTTTAATTTTGGAATTAATTGCTCGGTGCAAAAATCATGTGCTCACAGCTGCCCCTCTTTGCTCGGGAACACGAAGAGTTTCAGTGCAAAGACAAGTGAGCAGTAATGAGAGATTTTTGCACATTGGCACATTCCGTGAAAGCATTTTTGAAAACCTTTTGACCGCACCCTGCTTTAGAGGTTACCTACATATCCTGGGCTAAACAGGAATCAGGTCAGTGTAGTTCGGGAAGGTCCGGCAGTTTTAAAACTACCAGACTCATTGTTGCATTGACACTGTTGAGACCTGCTGACTTACTCCTAATTACACCGGGGGGGGGGGAATGTAAAATGAAGAAGCTATTCTAAGCTAGGATCCTACAATTACAATTGTTTCCTAATCTAGCTTTTGCTCTTCTTCCCTTTCCGGTGATGCAGACTCTCTTTCTTTTGTTGATTTTCTTTGATGCTAACTCTCTTTTTTGTTGATTTTCTTTGATGCTGACTCTCTTTGTTGTTGATTTTCTTTTTCCCCCCCCCCCCTTTTTTTTGATTTTCACTGGTATTTCTTGATCTCGAGTTGAACCTGCTCAAAACAAAACAACAGAAAAATATTCTCGTATTTGAAGGTGGGCGCCTAACAGAAATTAAACGTGCAATGCGATGCATAAATGTATTCCCGTATTTGAAGGTGGGCGCCTAACGGAAATTAAACGTGCAATGCGATGCAAAAAAGTATTCCCGTATTCGAAGGTGGGCGCCTAACAGAAATTAAACGTGCAATGCGATGCGCAGAAAATATTCCCGTATTAGAAGGTGGGCACCTAACGGAATTTAAACGTGCAATGCGATGCAGAGAAAATATTCCCGTATTAGAAGATGGGCACCTAACATAAATTAAACGTGCAATGCGAATGCAAAAAGTATTCCGTATTAGAAGGTGGGCACCTAACGAATTTAAACGTGCAATGCGAATGCGAGAAAATATTCCCGTATTTGAAGGTGGGCACCTAACGAGAATTTAAACGTGCAATGCGATGCGGAAAATATTCCCGTATTTGAAGGTGGGCACCTAACGGAATTTAAACGTGCAATGCGATGCGGAAAATATTCCCGTATTTGAAGGTGGGCACCTAACGAATTTAAACGTGCAATGCAAATGCATAAAAGTATTCCCGTATTAGAAGGTGGGCACCTAACAGAATTTAAACATGCAATGCAAATGCGGAAAAGTATTCCCGTATTTGAAGGTGGGCACCTAACAGAATTTAAACGTGCAATGCAAATGCAGAAAGTATTCCCGTATTAGAAGGTGGGCACCTAACAGAATTTAAACGTGCAATGCGATGCAGAAAAGTATTCCCGTATTAGAAGGTGGGCACCTAACAGAATTTAAACGTGCAATGCGATGCAGAAAAATATTCCCGTATTTGAAGGTGCGACCTAACAGAATTTAAACATGAAATGCGATGCAGAAAATATTTCTGTATTTGAAGGTGGGCACCGAACAGAATTTAAACATGAAATGCGATGCAGAAAATATTCACGTATTTGAAGGTGGGCACCTAACAGAATTTAAACATGCAATGCGAATGCAGAAAAAGTATTCCCGTATTAGAAGGTGGGCACCTAACAGAATTTAAACGTGCAATGCAAATGCAGAAAAGTATTCCCGTATTCGAAGGTGGGCACCTAACTGAAATTAAACGTGCAATGCGAATGCAGAAAAAGTATTCCCGTATTAGAAGGTGGGCACCTAACAAGAATTTAAACGTGCAAATGCAAATACATTCCCGCAGCCTGAGGACTGGGGAGGGTGGATTTTGAAATATGTTACCTTCCTCTTTTTGGTCTTTTCTTTTATCAAATTATCTCTTGCCTGTGAATTTCTCCACTTATTCGGCGAACTTTCTCTTTTTGGTATTTTCAATTTTCCACATTGGTCACATTCACTTTAAAGTGATTAGTGACAACCCTTTTCTGCATGAAACAAAATTTATTAGATATAAACTGCTGGCAACTGGCATCTGCCATCCCCACTTCTTACTGCTTCCTTTGTTTTTGCTTTTCCCATGCTGCATGACTTTCAACTACTTATCGCTTGCTAACTCTTTTGTATTTTGTTTTCTTTTTCTTTGGCCGTGTTTGCCAAGCTTCTTTATTTCCTTCCCAAATCTTCCTTCTTTCTGACCCAGTGTTGTTTCAGCTTTCGTTATCAGGAGCTGGTAGTTAGCTCTCAAAAGGTAAACAATGAAATGCGGAAAAATGAAAGGAAGGTAAGGGTATTTTGGGGAGATGATAGAACTTATCTGGGTATTTGCTGGCTGATTCCGTTGACCATGCCATGTATTTAAACTCTGACCCAGTTCGTTCCAATCATTATTCTGTCCCCAAATTGTTTTCAACCCAAACCGATACTATTTTTTGTTGCTTTTCTCTTTTCTGGTAGTCCTCACGATCGTCCTACGGTGCCTCGAAAGGTTTTCACCAATAAGACTCTCTCATTTATTCTCTCAACCTCACAATCATCTCACGGTGCCGATTAAGGTTTTCACTGATGAGACTCTCTCATTTTATTTCTCTCAACCTCACAATCGCCTCACAGTGCCGGCTAAGGTTTTCACTGATGAGACTCTCTCATTTTTTATTTTTTTTCGTTTTTCCTTTTTGTATTTTGTTTTCTGTACCACGGGTATTATCCGATGCTTCGCTCCTCCTTCGTTGTATTTGTTATCATTTCGGAATCGATTAGAAGGTCTTTCTTTGGACTGTAACGTGGCTATTGGATGGGTTAAGAAAGAAAGGTATAAAGGCTCAAAATTTCACGAGGGTTCAAAAATATTTACAACTCTCGGAATTATTAAACATAACGTCTGCCCCAGTTTCAATATGTGGGAAATTTTTGGATTTTTTCTTTATTGTGACTGAACCTCAGAGAGGCTGCCTACGTACCCTTTCGGGATCAAGTCAGACGTAGTTCATCCAACTTCATTAGTTAGATGGATTTCTTTTTGACTTTTTCCCGATTTCTTGTCTTTTTCTCTTTTTTCTTTTTTCATTTTTTTTTATTTTATTTTATTTTTTTATTTTTTTCATTTTCATTTTTTCATCATTTCATTTTTTCATTTTGGCAATTTCGATCTTATTGCACTAAAGCGATTCCGAGAGAGGGATATGAAAGAATTTATTCATTAAGGCTCAAAGGGGTTATCAACGGACAAAGTGTTTGGATAGAGAATAAAATGCCTTCGTCATTTCAATTCCAAAATCACAACAAAATACAAAACACATAATTGAAAAGAAATCATATATAGTATCTTTTGACTGCATCTGAATTGATAGCAGTCTCTATGCACTTTCCTTCAACTTCTGTTAAATACAAGGCTCCATTGGATAACACCCGTGACACCACAAACGGTCCCTGCCAATTTGGCGCAAACTTGCCCTTTGCTTCGGCCCAATGCGGTAAGATACGCCTCAATACCAGTTGTTCGACTTCAAACTTTCGAGGTCGTACCTTCTTATTATATGCTCTGGCCATTCTTCGTTGATACAACTGCCCATGGCAAACTGCGGCCAACCTCTTCTCATCAATCAAATTCAACTGCTCTAACCGGGCTTTTACCCATTCATCGTCATCTATCTCAGCTTCAGCTATGATCCGCAATGACAGTATTTCTATTTCTGCGGGTATAACAGCCTCTGTTCCATACACCAGTGTATAAGGTGTGGTTCCGATAGAAGTACGCACCGTAGTGCGGTAACCCATGAGAGCAAAGGGTAGCTTTTCATGCCATTGCTTGGATCCCTCCACCATTTTTCGAAGAATCTTCTTGATGTTCTTATTCGCCGCCTCTACTGCACCATTCGCCTTTGGCCTGTAAGGTGTGGAATTGCGGTGTGTGATCTTAAATCTTTCACAAACTTCCGCCATGAGATGACTATTTAAATTGGCTCCATTGTCTGTGATAATCACCTTGGGAATTCCGAATCGGCATATAATATTCTCATGCACAAAGTCCACTACCTCTTTCTTCGTCACCGCCTTGAATGTCTTAGCTTCAACCCACTTGGTGAAATAATCAATTGCAACCAGAATGAACCTGTGCCCATTAGAAGCAGCTGGATCTATTGGGCCGATGACATCCATGCCCCAAGCAACAAAGGGCCAAGGTGCTGACATTGTATGCAACTCATAAGGCGGGGAGTGGATCAAATCCCCATGTACCTGGCATTGGTGGCATTTCTTTACATACCTGATACAATCACGCTCCATAGTGAGCCAGTAATACCCAGCTCTCAAAATCTTCTTTGCTAAAACGTATCCGCTCATGTGGGGTCCACATACTCCGGCATGTACTTCAATCATGATTTCATCTGCTTGTTGTGCATCCACACACCGCAATAAACCCGGATCTGGTGTTCTTTTGTATACCACTCCTCCACTGAGGAAAAATCCATTGGCTAGACGCCTGATGGCTCTCTTCTGGTCTCCAGTGGCTTATTCAGGGTCTTTGCCAGCTTTCAAGTATTCCCTAATATCATGATACCACGGCTCTCCATCTGACTCTTCTTCCACAACGAAGCAATAAGCATTTTGATCATGGACTTGGATCTGGAGGGGATCTATATATGTCTTGTCAGGATGATGCAACATAGAGGACAGTGTGGCCAAAGCATCTGCAATCTCATTGTGCATTCTTGGGATGTGCTTGAACTCTATAGACTGGAATCTTTGAGACAACTATTGCAAACAATACCGGTATGGTATCAATTTCAAATCTCGTGTCTCCCATTCCCCTTGGATTTGGTGTACCAAGAGATCCGAGTCACCCATGACCAAAATCTCTTGAATACCCATGTCAATTGCCATTCTTAATCCCAAGATGCACGCCTCACATTCAGCCATGTTGTTGGTACAGAAAAATCGGAGCTGTGCGGTGACGGGATAGTGTTGACCCGTACTTGAAATGAGTACCGCTCCGATACCAACGCCCTTGCTGTTGACGGCTCCGTCAAAGTACATTTTCCATCCTGGTTTCTCATCTTGCTCCATCTCCTCGACAATCATTGCCTCCTCATCCGGAAAGTACGTCTTCAATGGTTCATACTCATCATCCACCGGATTCTCGGCTAAGTGGTCTGCAATAGCTTGTGCTTTCATCGCCGTACGAGTCACATAGATAATGTCAAATTCTGTAAGCAGAATTTGCCATTTGGCCAGTCTTCCCGTAGGCATAGGCTTCTGAAATATGTACTTCAGAGAATTCAGTCGTGATATCAAGTATGTGGTATATGTTGACAAATAATGCTTTAACTTCTGAGCTACCCAAATCAACGCACAACAAGTCCTTTCAAGTTGAGTGTATTTCACCTCATAGGATGTAAACTTCTTGCTGAGGTAATATATGGCTTGTTCTTTCTTGCCTGTCTCGTCATGTTGACCCAGTACACAACCGAAGGAGTTATCCAGCACTGTTAGATACAAAATCAGAGGTCGCCCTGGTTCTGGAGGAACTAACACTGGAGGATTGGCCAAATATTCCTTGATCTTGTCAAAGGCTTCCTGACACTCGTCGGTCCATTTCACTGCTGCATCTTTCTTCAACAACTTGAAGATCGGCTCACACGTTGATGTCAATTGAGCAATGAACCGACTGATGTAATTCAACCTTCCTAGTAAACTCATGACCTCCTTCTTGTTCTTCGGCGGAGGTAGACTTTGAATAGCTTTGATCTTTGATGGATCCAGTTCAATACCTCGCCGACTCACTATGAACCCCAGTAATTTCCCTGAAGGTACTCCAAAGGCGCATTTTGCCGGATTGAGCTTTAAATTGTACCTCCGGAGTCTTTGGAAAAACTTCCTCAAATCTCTCACATGATCAGGTTGTTTTCTGGACTTTATGATGACATCGTCCACATACACTTCAATTTCTCGATGCATCATATCGTGGAACATTGTGGTCATCGCCCTCATGTAAGTTGCCCCGGCATTCTTCAATCCAAACGGCATTACTCTGTAACAGTACGTTCCCCAAGGTGTAATGAAGGCAGTTTTCTCAGCATCTTCTTCGTCCATAAGGATCTGGCGATAACCGGCATAACAGTCCACAAACGAACCGATTTCATGCTTGGCGCAATTGTCTATTAATATGTGGATGTTTGGCAATGGGAAGTCATCCTTCGGACTGGCTTTGTTGAGGTCTCTATAGTCCACACACACTCTGGTTTTTCCATCTTTCTTCGGGACCGGCACAACATTTGCCAACCAGGTGGGGTATTTGGTAACTCTTATGACCTTTGCCTCAAACTGCTTATTCACCTCTTCTTTTATCTTTACACTCATGTCCGTTTTGAATTTCCTCAGCTTTTGCTTTACCGGCCGGCATTCAGAATAAATAGGCAACTTGTGTACCACCAAATCAGTGCTGAGTCCGGGCATGTCATCGTAGGACCAGGCAAAAATGTCCTTAAACTCATGTAACAACCTTATCAATTCATCCCTGAGGGGTGCCTCCAAATGTACACTAATCTTTGTTTCTCGGACATCATCTTCGCTCCCCAAATTTACAGATTCCGTATCACTCAGATTCGGTTTGGGTTTTTCCTCATATTGTTTGATGTCCTTGCTTATTTCCTCCAGGGCTTCCTCATCCTCACATTCTATTTCGTTATCTTCCTCAATTTCTTGTATAGTAACGTGATTGTCAGAACTGGGTCTAGAATCCTTCACGCATGACATGGCATCAGAATCAAGACATGCAAAACTGTACAAAAGAAAAAATAAAGAAAAATAAGGCAAAAGTGAAGAAAAGGAAAACTGCATTTCATTGATAAAAAAAAGAACAAACAAAGTTCGGGATACATGGTGATTTTCTTTTCATGAGGGGGATGGGAAAACTATAAAAATAACAACTTTTGGGAAAGCAATGATGAAATTTTGGAGCTAACTACCAAGACTCCTTCCTGATAGGGAAAGGAGTAGCTTCCCAATTGTTCAACATGATTCCAGGTCCCACAAACTGCACATCCATTTTGCTTGTGCCTTCCCCTGCTTCAACCATATTCACCTCCCAAAACATCTTCTCAAAGCTCAGCATTTCTTCATCAAGTTGGGTCTCAATGCATTTTGTCACAGCAGACGTCCGATATTTTGTACCAGGCCTGACGAAGGTGTCGGATAATTTGGGTATGGGTTTAGGCAAGGTCCAGTTCTTTTTGGCTTTTGAGGCTCTCTGGATGTCGGCAAAGGTGGGTTTGAACCCTAAGCCGAATGTACCTTTGTTTTCTGGAAGCTGAACCGGCTGAATAACTCCCTGCAATGCTTTGCCCAATCCTTTCCCTGGTGCAAATCCGTTTCTAAGCATCTCTTTGGCCACCATCATAGCAGTTGGTGCCATCATAGGGATTGGCAACTTCTCCCCTTCAACAATTCTGTTTACCACAATAGCATCTCTCACTTGGTAGACCCAAGGACCTTTATCCCCATCAGTATCATCAAACGGTGTCACCACATTACAAGCATTTTCTTCCCCATGTACTACAATCTCTTGCTGTTCCCACTCAAACTTGACCATCTGGTGTAAAGAAGAAGGTACTGCCTTGGCCGCATGAATCCAGGGTCGGCCTAACAACAAGTTATATGACACAGCAATGTCGAGCACCTGGAATTCCATAGTGAAATCAACAGGACCGATAGTCACCTCCAGAATAATATCTCCCAATGTGTTTTTACCCCCGCCGTCAAATCCTCTCACGTTTATACTGTTCTTCCGGATTCTGTCCGGACTGATGTTTAGCTTCCCCAAAGTCGACAGCGGGCAAATGTTAGCGCTTGATCCGTTTACTATCAATACCCTGGTCACTACTGACTCTTCACTCTTTACCGTAAGGTACAGTGCCTTATTGTGCTCAGTTCCTTCCACAGGCAACTCTTTATCAGAGAATGTGATCCTATTAGACTCGAAGATTTTGTTGGTGATCTTTTCCAAGTGGCAAACTTAAATCTTTTCCGGAACATGAGCCTCATTTAGAATCTTCATCAGAGCCCTCCTGTGCTCTTCTGAGTGTATTAGCAGAGATAGCAAAGAGATCTAGGCCGGGGTCTTCCTCAACTGCTCAACCACTGAGTAATCTTGTGACTTCATCTTCTTGAGGAATTCCTCCGCTTCCTCTTCTGACACTGGTTTCTTCAATTGGCTCTCTTTTACTGCTTTCATTTTTCTCAATTCCTATGGAGCAAAGCATCTTCCAGACCGAGTGAGTCCATGGGTCTCATTAATTTCCCCAGAAATCTCTTTTCCTTTATAAACCACTGCTACCTTGTTATAGTTCCAAGGCACAGTCTTTGTACTCACCACCGGCATTTGCACTACCGGCTTTATAATTACTGGCTCTGTACTTGCGCCTTTCACAATCACAATCGTCTTTGCGCCTGGCACTACCACTTTCAAACCTTCCACCACTACTGGCTTTCCTGTTGGTTTTTCAGCAATTGCTTTTTCTTTCACGACTTCCTTTTCTGCCTTGCCACTTGACTTTATCATCATCACAGACTGAGATGGTTTTTGACTGCTATCACCTTGCACCAATTCTATCATGTGTGTCTCGTGGTGATTTGGCAGCGGATTTTGGGTAATGTTCGGGGCTTCTGGGGCCCGAACTTCAATTCTCCTATCATCAATGAGATCCTGAATGGCATTCTTCAACTGCCAACATTTTTCGGTATCATGGCCCAATGTTCCCGAACAATATTCACACCTAACAGAAGGATCAAGGTTTTTCGGGGGTGGGTTTGGAACTTTAGGTGCAACCTGGGCTTAGCATCCCCAACTCTTTCAACCTATGATAAAGGCTGGTATATGATTCCCCGAGAGGGGTGAATGTTTTTCTTACCTTGTTTCTCCACTCAGAGTCCGGCCTGGGCCTATTTTGGTTTCGGTAAGGTTTAGAGGTTGGGTATGTGTTCTGGGTATGGTAAACATTGTGCGGAGCTTGGGCTCTCCACACATGGGGTGGTGGTGGTGAGTAGGCTTGAGTTTGTGGGTGGTGGTAATATGGGACTGTTGGTGGGTATGGTGGTGGTGGTGGGTTATATGGGCTTGATGTGTTGTATGGGTTTGGCGGGTAAGATGGTGGTGGTGGATTATATGTGGTTGATGGGTTTGGTGGGTGCTGGTGGTAGGGCCTTGGCGGATGATGATGCGGGTTACGACTCCATGGCCTGCTCTCTACAGTTGCCACCTCTTCCTTCTTCTTCTTTCCCATTACTCCCCCGTTTCCAGTTTGTATAGCTTGATTGGTGGCCTTGATGGCCGAAAAACTCATCATTTTATTTGTCTTCAAACCTTCCTCCACAAAGCTTCCCATTTTCACGACTTCATTAAAACTCTTCCCAATCGCAGACACTATATGACCGTAGTATGTAGGCTCCAAAGCCTGTAGAAAACAATCCACCATCTCCCCCTCCTTCATGGGTGGATCTACTCTCGCGGCCTGCTCCCTCCATCTGAAATCGAATTCTCTAAAGCTTTCCCCTGGCCTCTTCTCCATTTTTGTAAGGGATAGCCTGTCAGGTATGATCTCTAAGTTGTACTGAAAGTGATTTGCAAAGGCTTGCGCAAGGTCATCCCATACGAACCACCTTGTATGGTCTTGTCGAGTGTACCACTCTAAAGCTGAACCACTCAGACTCTGGCTGAAGTACGCCATCAATAACTTATCTTTACCTCCCGCACCTCTCATCTTGCTACAGTATCCTCTGAGATGAGCTATCGGATCCTCGTGTCCGCTATACATGTCGAATTTTGGCAACTTGAATCCCACGGGAAGCTGCACCTCGGGGAACAGACACAGGTCTTTATAGGCTACACTTACCTGCCCTCCTAGACCTTGCATAGTGCGGAAAGCATTCTCCAGACTTTTCACTTTTCTGGCCATCTCTTCCTGCCCGGTACTCTTAGCAATTCTTTCTTCACTTGTTTCAATCAACGGAGCATGAGACTCATGTTGTCGGAAAGTTGGCTCTGGAGGGTAGTAGTGAGGATCATGTATATGAAACATCGGTTCACTGGAGGATTTGTGCATGGCAGCGGGTGAAGGTGCCACATACACGGGAGCAACTTGGGGTACGTGAGGTGGTGCTTGTTTGACTGGAGGTGGTGGTATCTGGGAGGTGGAGGCATAAAAGTGAGGGTAATCGGGGTAGGTGGAGGATGAGTTCATTGTAGGTGGTTCAGGGTTGGGGTTGGCCGGAGGGACATATGCGGGGTTGGCGGGGTAAGCTGGCAGTGGTTGACCTCTAGACCATGCCTGGTACATCTCGGCCATCTGCTGCCTCAGCTTGTACATTTCCTCCTTCATTCCTGCCACATCCACAATCTCCTCTTCGTGAGCGGGATCCACAATAGTTGCCTCAATTTCCTGAGACACAGCTTTCGTCATCTTTTTGTATCTGGTATTATATGGGTGGGTAGCCAGAATGCCAGTTGCCTAAAGAATCTGGACTCACAAGCATAAACACCCGTTAGTTGTTAGCACATGAATAAAATGCAACGACTTCAAAAACAAACACATTTCCTCGAGTCGTTATGCATCATCCCGGCCGCTGCCCATTTGGACCAATCACTTTTCTCTTTTCCGCTCTTTTCTTTTCTTCCTTTTCTTTTCTTTTCCTTTCTTTCTCTTTCTTTTTCTTTTTCTTTTTCTTGTTTTTCCTTTCTTCTTCTTTTTTTTTTCTTTTCTTGCTTTTTCTTTTTCCCTCTTTTTCCTTGTCATTTTCATAATTACGTTCCTATTTATTTGCCTAGCGAATTCAAAGGAAATAACATAAAGCAAAAGAATTGATAACAACACTTATTTTTTCATTGATAATCCAAAATATTGATTACAAGGTGATGTTTTTAAAAGAAAAAAATATATATATATATATAAAAGATGATGCATGCCCTATGAGTACATTAATGCACCTAGTGCCCGCGAGGCATCGTTCGGCCTTGCCGCGGGCCTATATGCTAATCCCCTTTGGAGCCTATCTAGGTCGGCCATGACTTGTTGTACGAAGAACTTCACTGCATATACAAAGGTCCTTCGAGACATATCTTCACAAAGCTGAGTCTTCCGGGTGATGTATTGGGCAATGCGAACAATTTTTTCTCTGATGACCCCCTTTTCTTGCAATAACCGGCTTATTTGTTGAGCGCAAGCATCCAAGGTATGTTGGTTGTCTTTTTGCACTTGTTGCAGCTCCAATTCTAATCTAGCCATAGTCGTGTAACAGTGTTTTCTCTCTTCTTCAAAATCTTTGATAATCTTGTTACTCTTGACCGTGGCTGAAATTATTTTCTTTCTAAGCTGAGCTACCTCAAAATCGTGCTTGTCTTGTAGTTGTCGAACCAACTTGGCTCTTTCCTCAGCATCTCTGTCCATTTGCTTCCGAGCCCTGACTAACTCTTTTTCAGCTTTGTCCAAATCGAAGCTATAGTCATTTACTTTGCGCCGGAGAATCTCAATTAACTTTTCATCCCGAGCTGAGCGAACTGGGGTCTCGGATGCAATTTTCATTTGAGCCATTTGAGCCTTCAACATATCATTTTCTTTCTTCAGCTGTTTCTTCTCCACTTCATCGGATGCTGCTTGTAAACCACTTTCGAAATGGAGATTTCTCAATTTATCCTCCAACAGACTGATTTTGGCCTTGTATTCCTTTTCCTTGGCCACCCATTTCTGATTCTCCTCGGATTGCTCTATCAGGTCTTGCAAGTGAGGTCTCTTTGAAAGACGCTCGTGTTCAACCCCTCGTCGGTACCATGTGGAGTATCCAGGTGATATCTCTCCCTTTGCTCTATTCGGCACACAAGTATCAATCTTCAGATTTTGGCACTCATTCCAGATTTGCCGGATTTTTGCTTTCGGGAATTGCCCGTCCGGACCAATCTCCACAGCTTGCACACTGAGGTCCCCATCCCTTGGAATAATTTGACACCGACCCAACTGTCGCAGGGCTCTGTATGGGGCATAAGGTTGTATACTCTTCAAACCCATGATCAAAAACAGCGATCCCTCCGTTGGCATGTATATCACCTCGTCAAGAGGTAACCAGTCATACGTCCAATCGATTTGACCGTCAATTAGTGATCGAAGATACACAATCCAACCTTGGGCTCCCTCTGGCAACTTTACTTCTTTTGTCCTCGTATTGAACTCTTCCAAACATGTCCGTTCGGCTGAACCATAGCTCGAGAATGAAGGATGGTGGCATAGATGTTCAATTAGCCAGATTTGCAAGATCAAGTTACACCCTTCGAAGAAGTTGGCCCCCGCTTTACACGCAGTTAGAGCACGGTAGATGTCCGCCACAATCATTGGGGCCAGAGTACAGTTATCTTGTACTATCAGTGTGGTAGCTACCCCGGCAACTTTTATATTGATATATCCATCTTTCCTCGGGAATACAACAACTCCGAGAAATGCCACCAAAAATGCAAACCTCCGGTGTTCCTCCCATTTCGCTCGGTTGGACTTACAGCACAACTTGTTGGTGAGGTCGTTGAAACCCCCAACGTGTCCAAACCTACTGTAAATGAAGCTTAAAGAATAAAACCCGTTGGCCAGATCTTCATTGTGAACATTCCGGGCAATTTTCAAAGAGTCGAGGAAACGATGTACTGTCACTGTCCTCGGAGATACCGGGTATTTTCCTTTTAGTGGGACCTTAGTCTTCCCGATGTAGAAGGCAATCTCCTCCAAAGTTGGGGTAAGTTCAAAATCTGGGAAATGAAATATGTTGTGTGCCGGATCCCAAAACGTGACCAACGCTCTAATCACATCACCTCGAGGAATCATGTCTAATAACCCCGTAAGGCCTTTTAAGTACTTTTTGACCCAGTCTTGACCATCGGATCCCATGTCCTGCCACCATAATTTCAGCTCCAAAGGGATTTTATTTAGGGAAAAATGTTCATTCATCATCGTGCTCGTCCTGCACATTTATTAAAGTGACTTTATTTATAAAAAAGGAAAATCTTTTTCAATGCAAGTTTTCAATTTTTCTGAAGAAAAGAAAAGAAAAAAATGACTTTCGAAGTGGCCATTTTTGCCAAAACAGCCTTCCGGCGTCCTTTCGGAACATTCGGCCATTTCCAAAAATAGCAATCACCTCGATTATTTGCAAGGAAAATCTTTTTTGGTCTTTTTCTAAAAGTGTGGTTGGACCCGTTTAAGGGTTGCCTACGTATCCCACCTAATGGCGAGAATCAAACTTGCGTAGTTCGGTCAGATTATTTGACCAATTATTTCAACAAAAATGTTCCACCTATTTTTTTTCAAATTTTCAATTTTTCCCGGGTACATATTTTCTTATTTTCCTCTCTCTCTTTTTCTTTTTCAATAATTTTTCCACTCTCAGGATTTCAGCCGGTCCGCATAACGATCAGGGACAATAAAAATGCAACACATAACATGCTCGGTCTTTTTCAATACCGGGTCACCTGTCCTAGACGGACCCAACCCCCGTGTTGAGTCCCCTAAGTCAAATATGATGCAAATAATCGTCCTAGACCTATGTTCAAAAATCTTACGGTTTCATAGAGTGCTAGACCGTGTACCCGAGCGGACAACTCGAATCGAGGAGGGGGCTACGTACCGGTGACCCGCGGAGTCAATCGGCTTTGTAACTTATCCGGCCTCTGTTTTCTTAATTTAAGGTGACTTTAACGGAAAGGGGAGTCTCAACCAGTAAGCACATCCCCGGGGGAGAAGAGAGAAGGGTTTTCGGCACAGTTTTATATACAGTTCACATAATATCGAAGCGATAAAGCACATAGCATGTTGTTCAAATCATATAATGAAAACAAAAATGCGAACGGCAGTTCTAAGGAGCTCGAGTTCTTAAACCCTGAAACCGAAGTTCGGGGTTGGTTCCCCAGCAGAGTCGCCAGAGCTGTCACACCTCCCTTTTTACTACCCCAACACTTAAAGCATATAAATACGCTTGTAGGGTATACTCCGACGCTCAATTACCCGAAACGGATAAAATAATGTAAGGGAAGGAGTTTTTCCAATTAAAGGACAATCGGTTCGGGATTTTATTAGAGATTAATCAGAGTCGCCACTTGGGAATGATAATGGTGTCCCAAGTCACCGGTTAATCCCGAATCCGAGGAATTTTGACTCTTAAAATGTCTGCGAAGCAGAGATCCGGATAAGGAACTCTGTTAACCCGGGAGAAGGTATTAGGCATTCCCGGATTCCGTGGTTTTAGCACGGTCGCTCCACTGTCGTTCTTGACTTTTGTTTGACTCAATTATAGGTTTTAGCAACATGATGTGCTTTTACGTTAAATATTATTTTTAGGAATTTGCGGTATCACGAAAACACGCCTCGAGTCATACCGTAACCAGTACGCCTATGACTTTTGGTGTATTTCAGCTTTACCGAGATTTGGATTTGAGTCGCACCAAGTGCACACTCGTTCATAGGAGGGTATATTAAAATCGTGCCTTAAGATAGTCTATCGGCTTTTAATTGTTTTGGGTAAGACTATGGAATTAACTAGTAGTCTTCCCAAATCTAATTATGTTAAACCATTACCGAATGGGGGCCCCGCTTGTTATTCGGGCGAGGCTCGTCCCAATTTTCCATTTAAGGACTTAGTACTAATATTGACTATATTTTCTATATTTGTTCTTTCCTTAACCGTATTCACCAATAAGTGTTCCAGGCCCCTTCGAGTTTGCTATTGGGCCTGGTCTTCTCTTCGATTATCTACACAATCTACAAAGAGCCAGTCCAGGCCTTAAGGCCCAAACCGTTTTCTGGATATCATTCAGCGAATCAGTCGACTTCGTAAGATAATTCAGGCCCAAAATTGCACAAGGCCCAAACCGGATTGAAACAGCAGTGACAGAAAATAGAAATGAAGAACTCATAATGAAACAAGCATATAGACTTAAAAATTGAATTGCACTTTATTTATTAAAAGAGAAGCTCACTGTACAGAAGATCAATATTAATTCTAGATTAACAGCTAATTAATGAGAGAACTAAACCAACCGACTACTTTTATCTCTGTTTTTGTTGAACTAACATATATTAACAATTAAGTTTTTAACTAGAAATCAATGATAAATAATTTAGCTATGTGGAGTATAATCTATAATCTATAAGCTTGCTAATGATTATCGATATTACTATACTAAGTGACTGTGAAATTTGCATTGGATTTCATCACTGGATTTTTACTGTTTGCTTCTATTTTTGGTATCACATTACCCAGTTGCAGATGATCTATTATACTCTCTAATTCATTAGTCTCCTTTTAAAACTTGCTTGTTTCTACATACTGATTTACAATCGTGATCTACTACTAACACTGATATGAATCAAACTTACTTGATATTCCTAAAATCCGTTTTACCTTAACGTTACTTCATCCGATTATTTCCTATTCTAACTCATTTGAATCTGGATATCGACGAGATAAGCTAATTACGTGAGCATATTGATAACCTCCTCTATGAGCTCTGTTATTATAGACCTATGTGATAGTTACTTAACTTCATTTTAAAGATTTTTACCTAATTAACTAGGTGAGGTGCTAATTACTACTACTACTACTATACTACCACTACTACTAAGTTATTACATCATTATTATCTGTTTTCCTTTCAGCCACTATCTACTGCTACAACAATCAAATTACAAATCCAAACTAACGATTTTAAAACTACAAACTATATATGACAGCATAAAACTCAATCTGGATCTTCATTTTTATTCCATCAATTCATCAATACAGCATCATTCAGAAGATGGGAGTACCTGGATGAATAAGGAAAATACGATGAGTTCTAAGGGGAAAAGAGCAAGCAATCAGCAAGGATTCAGCAACAATGCAACAGTAGAGTAACAATGAACCAAATAACACAGCAACAGCAAACAAGGGAGCCCAAAGAACAACGAACAGAAACCCTCAGCAAAACCCAGCAAAATCAGAAGAAACCAACGAGTTTTTATTCGAAAATCCCCAGAAATCCCACTGCTATATTACTATTTTATCTCTGAAACTTTTGTATTCAATAGTACCAGCCTAGATATATTTCAGAATTGCTTAGAATTGGAACCCCTTTTCAGCCCTTTTCTAGAAGTATTTATAGTTGTGGTAAGGGCTAATAACTTGGGGAGGAAGTTTGGGATTTAATCCCACTTCTCCCCTCTTAAAATTATGAAATATACACTTTAGCCCCAATTTCTGTTAACAGAAATCCTTCGAGCATGTGCTGGAAGGTTCTAAAGATTCCTTTTAGGGGCTTTTTACCAATGTGACCTTAGGGGTTTGAGATTTTTACATATTTCCCTTTTTAGGGAGACCATTATACCCTTAAATCTCTGCAAAATTGCAGAAATCAGGGGTATAAAGGAGTCCCTTACCCTCTTAGGTTCTAACTATTTACTAATTTACCTTTTTAACTCCCAATTGTGCCCCTAAGGGAACTGCTGATTTACTAGACCTACCTAGGTTAAGTTTCAACCTCTTTTGAACCTATTTAACTAATAGCCAGCCCTTGCATTGGTATTTAAGGGCTGGCCACTTTTGACTTAAGGACTTATTTCAATTTTAGCCTATTTTAGATTAATTCCAGTCAATTAAGACCAATTATTCCCATTTAAAGCTAATTGCAGGCATAGCCTGCTTTATTATTAAAAGTAACTCTTTAAAATCTAGCCAGTCTCAAGTTGAGACTTAGCTTTGGCTATTAAAGCCAATTACTGAACAGCTGGGCCCAAAACCTTTACAGGTTTGGCCACTTTGCTGTTCAGGGCTCTGAAAAGAGCCTGGGCTAGTCTGCATTTGCAGACATAGCCATTTTGCACAACCAACCACTTTTAAAGTGGGCTGTGTGTTAGGGCCTTATAGAATAGGTCAACCCTTTGCAAGGTTGACCATTCTTAGGCCAATTATTTAACTTATAGCCTAATTCTGTGGTTTTCAGTTTATATCTATTTAAAAACTAGCCAATTTTATGAAGCCTAGCACTAACAACTACAAACCAATTCACCTAAGGTTCAAGTGATTAATCAGACATTCATAAGAAGCAAAATCTAGCAAAACTTAAGCATTCTTAACATGAATTGCATACATAAGCACATATGATCCAAGAAACATGCATTAATCAACTCAAATTCAGAGAAAACAGTAGATATGGTTGAATTTTAGTCAACTAACTCATTCCATCATATTGTATGTGATGCAGTGTGAATTCATGTCAATTCATACCTAGTTATTACCAATTCAAGTCACATGAAAGTTTGATCAATTTCAGAACCTTTAGAATTCATAGCACAATTACACACATAAGCACAGGCTTTCATAAGCAATCAACATGGTTCATACTAACACATGGATGACAATTAGGATCCACTTTCAAGCTCTAATCCTATAATCATGATAAACCAATGGGACAGGGAAAGCATGCGACTAATAGCTAAACATGTGAAGAATCATAGTCATGCTTTCGATATGAATCAGGAACTAACAGTCAATAGGTCAAAGAAAGATGAGATATTCGAACTTAGAGTAAAGAACCATGGGATTAACATGACAAATAACAGGATCTCATTATTAACAGGCTAAAGAGGAGCAAGCTAAGAAGCCTTAAGACTAATTATCAGAGCAACTTGCACAGAGATATGAAATAAACTATAGAATCATGAGAACATAATCAACCAGAGCCAAATCATGGACAAAGCGTTAATCAGAAAAGGAAAAGAAACAGATACAAAAATCCTATAACTAACATATTGAGAAGAACTAGTTAAGATTTAGAAGGAAAACAAATTAACATGTGAGGATATACAAGACAAATTGAAGCGAAAGAGGATAGGCAGAAAGAGAAGAAACATAAGATCAAACCGAACAAACCCTAAACTAACATGCGAGACACACAATCAGAGAAGGTATGCAAAGCAAACAAACAAAGAACAAAAGAGTAAAAAAAAAACACAGAGGGAATAGGGCACTTAGCTTAGCGGGGTCTGTCCCCCAAGCTTTCCCTAATCCCCTTTTTATTTTCTTCACTCTCTCACGAGTTTTTCTTCTTTATTCTCTTTTTTTAATCTCTTTTTCTGAATTTCTTTCTGTTTTCGACTGTTTGGCTTCAAGATGAAGCCTTTTGGGTCTTTGAGTTTGTGGGGGTGTTTGGGGATGGTAAAAGACATGGTCTTTGGGTAGTTTAATTTTTGGGGGTCGCCGGAGGTAGGGTTCCGACGACCTTCTTTGGAATATTCGAGGAGCTACGGGTATATTTGAAAGGAGTGAGCGGTAGGGTTGGGTAGATCGGACCAAGGCGGTCCGATTGGCATTGGTTTGAAGTGGATCCTCGTTGTTTGGTGGTCACCGGCATAGATTCCGGTGACCGAAGTTCTGGGAGAGGAGTTTATTTTAGGGTTTCAGGCGGTGAAAAAGAAGAAGGAGAAGGAGAAGAGAGAGGAGAGGGGTTGGGGGTGGCCGACGACCACCGTGGAGTGGTGGCCGCCATGGCCGTTTAAGGTGCTCTGGATGAAAGCAATGAAGAAGATGAGAGAAGAGGGGGGCGGCTCGTTTAGGGTTTGAAGAGAATGGCCGTCTCATTCAGACAAGGGCCTTTTATAGGCCGGCCATCTTAGGTAATCTGGGCCGTTGGATTGGTGAAGATCAACGGCTCAGAAGAGACGTTACTAAAACGACCCCGTTTAGGGGGCATAT